>JAXQQM020089834.1:155000-162500 GCA_034641835.2 Pinus albicaulis
TTTCTTCCATTCCTACATATCTCTTTCCCTCTCCTCTCTCTCTCTCCTTCTCCCTCTCTCTCTCTCTCTCTCCCCCCATCTCCCCCTCGTACCCATCTCTATCTCTCCATCTACATCCTCTCTCTCTCTCTCTCTCCCCTTCCCCTTCAGCGCCTTCTCCACACCCCTCCCCCTCTCCATATCACTCTCCCTCGCCTCCTTTATCTGTCTCTCCCCCGATCCTCTCTCTTTCCCTCCTCCCTCTTTCCCTGTCTCTCGCTCCCACCCCTCCTCTCTCTTTCTCTCCCCTCCCCCTATCTCCTCCCTCTCTCCCCCCCCATATTTCTCCCATTCCTCCCCTATCTCTCTCCCTCTCACTCTTTCTCCCCTTGACTCTCTCTCCCCTTCTCCCTCTCTCTCTCCCTCTCTCTCCCCACCTCTCTCTCATTCTTCCCTCCTTACTCATCTCTCTCTCAATATCTCTCCCTCCTTCCCCATCTTCGTCCCTCTCTCCCCCTACCTCCCTCTTTGTTATGCCTCCAATCTCTCTCTCTCTCTCTCTCTCTCTCTCTCTCTCTCTCTCCTCCCACCCTCCTCTCTCTCCATCTCTCTCCCACTCTCCCTCACCATGCCACTCTCGATCCCCACTCGCCCTCTCCCACCCTCTCTCCTTCCCTCTCCCTCTCCCTCTCTCTCTTCTCTGCCCCTCCTCTCTCTCTCTCACACACACAACCGCCCTTCCCCCGGCCACCTCACTCTCTCTCTCTCTCTCTCTCTCTCTCTCTCTCTCTCTATATATATATATATATATATATATATATATATATACATATCCCAACCTATTTATTTCCCCCCTCTCCCCATCTCTCACACAACCTCCCTCTCTCTCTCGCCTCCCCCTCCCCCTACCGTCTCTCTACCACTCTTTCCACCCTCTCTTTCTCCCCCACATGCTTTATCTCTCTCCCTCTCACTCTCTCTCCCAACCCCTCCCCATCTCTCTCTCTCTCTCTCCCCACCCCTACCCATCTCTCTCTCTCTATCTCCCCCTCCTTCCCCATCTCTCTTGTCCCTCTGTGTCCCTCTCTCCCCCTCTCTCCCCGTTGACTCTCTCTCTCTCCCACTCCCTCCCTCCCTCTCTCTCTCTCTCCCTCTCTCCCTTATATATATCTCTCTCTCTCTCTCTCTCTCTCTATCTCTCACTCACTCCACCTCCATTTCCCTTTCCCTCCCACTTGTTCGCTCTCCTCCTCCCCCTCCCCCAAATATCTCTCTCTCTCTCTCTCGATATATATATATATATATATCATACACAAACACACACACACTCACTCCCTCCCTCTCTCTCACCCCTCCCCCCCTCTCTCTCTCTGTTCCCACCCTCCTCTCCATCTCTCTCTTGCTACCCCCTCCCCATCGCCCTCCCTCTGTGATCTCCCTCACCTTCTCTCACCTATGTCCTCTATTCCCCTCTCCCTCTCCCTCCCTATCCCTCTC
Source organism: Pinus albicaulis (assembly GCA_034641835.2). Classification (NCBI taxonomy): domain Eukaryota; kingdom Viridiplantae; phylum Streptophyta; class Pinopsida; order Pinales; family Pinaceae; genus Pinus; species Pinus albicaulis. The sequence continues at coordinate 156,477 of JAXQQM020089834.1, forward strand.
TCTCTCTCTCTCTCTCTCTCTCTCTCTCATACACACACTCTCTAGCTTTCACTCTCCCCCTCCCATATCCACATCGCTCACCCTCTCTCTCTCTCTCTCTCTCTCTCTCTCTCCCTCACATAATCACTGAGATATCCCTCTAGTATTAAGGGCTTATTTGTGGCTTTCCCATCATATCTAAGCATGGCCCTCTAATCTCATATGATAAATAAAGTCGTGTCCTTCCTCTACGTTCGAACACTAAAATAAATATATAACTATTTTTAATTAGCGATTTAAATTGAAAGCATCAATCTCACCTTATATGGTTTTTGATGTATACCTTTGTTTCTATATTGAAGCTTTGAATTATTCATGACTCATGAGCTTGGTTGTTCCTTTTTCATTCTTTCTTATATTTCCACTTTGGTTCATCTCTATCCTCCAATTTCTCCTATGGTTTGGCCTCTATGTTTGAACATACATCCAACATGTTATCGAGAGAATCCATAAGGAGATTCATGTTATGGTTGATATCTAAAGCCTATTCTTCTACCCTTGAGAAAATCTCCTTTAACACATCTCAAGGGTTTTGAAAATATTTTTTTTTGCCATATGTGGGGTTTTAAAACTTTCTACTTAAACCAATCTATATCCCTTGAAAACTACAACAAAATACCCAAATCTATCTACTCTGATACCAATATGATTCCTACAGTAACTTCCATATTGGGCTTGGATAGCTCATCACAATACCTTTGCTAAAATTATACATAAAATATGAAATCTAAATTGACAAGGTTCTCTAGACTTGGATTTACTAAGTTAAATTTTCTAGCATGCAATATATAAAATGTAGAAATATAGAATAAACATAAACATAAACAACATCACTTCACTACTAGAAAAATGTTTTTTTAGGGAGCATTATCAACCTCCAAAAGTGGAATTAGGAGGCCATTAGGGGTAGATTTTGATATCCTCTTTAAGATATATGAACCACCCACAAAAGTTATGTCCCCTTCTCTCTACCCCTCTATCTCCCACTCTCTCTTCCTCCCCTCCCTCTTCCCTATCTCTCCCTCTCCCTCTCTCATCTTCCGTATATCTCTCTCTCTCCTACCTCCCTCTCTCCATCTCTCCCCTTCTATATCTCCTTCCCTCCCTTCCTCTCTCTCCTTCCCTCCCTTCCTCTCTCTCTCTCTAATATCCCCCCTCCCTCTCTCTCCCTCTCTCCTTCTCTCTCCATCCATTACTCTCTCTCTCTCTCTCTCTCTCTCCCTCCTCCTCCTCCTCCCTTCCCCACCCTCACCCTCTCACTCTCCCTCTCCATCTTCCCCCTTTCTCTCTCGCCCGACTCCTCTCTCATTACCCCACTCTTCCCCTCTCCCCCTCCCTCACTCCATGCCCCCTCTCTCTCTCTCCCACCCCCTCTCGTTGTCTCTCTTCCTCTCCCCCTTATATTTCTCCCCATTCCTACCCCTATCTCTTTCCCTCTCCCTCTCTCTCTCTCCTTCTCCCTCTCTCTCTCCCTCTCTCTCCCCCCATCTCCCCCTCCCTACCCTTCTATATCTCTCCATCTCCGCCTCCCTCTCTCTCTCTCTCTAAGTATCACTCTCTCCCCTTCCCCTTCATAGCCTTCTCCCACCACTCCCCCTCTCCCTATCACTCTCCATATGCCCTCCCCTTTATCTCTCTCCCCCCCCCCGCCTCTCTATATATCTCTCCCCCTTCAACCACCCTATTCCCACCATCCCCCTTCTCCCTCTCTCTATTCTACGCCCCTCACTCTCGCTCTCTCTCTCTCTCTGACCACCCTTCCTCCGCAGCCACCTCCTAGCTCCCCCACTCTCTCTCTCTCTCTCTCTCTCTCTATATATATATATATATATATATATATATATATATATGTACACATCTCCCCACCCCTATTTCTTTCCCCCTCTCCCCATCTCTCGCACAACCTCCCTCTCTCTCTCTCCCCTCCCCTCCCCTACCGTCTCTCTACCACTCTTACGCCCTCTCTCTTTCTCCCCATCCGCCTATCTCTCTCCCTCTCTCTCCCCCGCCCGACAATATATATGCATGTGTGTATGTGTATATATATATATATATATATATACGCACTCCCGTTTCCTTTCCCTCCGCCCGTTTCATATATTAATAATACACACGGGGTGTGTATGTATATATATATATATATATATATATATATATATAATAATATCGATATATATATATATATATATATATATATATATATATATATATATCACACACAAACACACACACACTCGCTCCATCCCTCTCTCTCACCCCTCCCCCCCTCTCTTCTCCTCTCTCTCTCTCTCTCTTCCCACCCTCCTCTCTCCATCTCTCTCCTGCTACCCCCCCTCCCCATCGCCGTCCTACTTCAATCTCCCTCACCTTCTCTCACCCTATGTCCTCCCCTATTCCCTCTCCCTCTCCCTCTCTCTCTCTCTCTCTCTCTCTCTCTCTCTCTCTCTCACACACACACACACACACACACACACACACTCTAACTTTCACTCTCCCGCTCCCATATCCCTGTCGCTCACCCTCTCTCTCTCTCTCTCTCTCTCTCTCTCTCTCTCTCTCTCTCACCTCCCACATAATCACTAGAGGATATCCCTCTAGTATTAGGGCTTATTTGTGGCTTTCCCATCATATCAAAAAACTTAGCCCTCTAATCTCATATGATAAATAAAAATTCATGCGCTTCCTCTACGTTGAGAACACTAAAATAAATATATAACTATTTTAATTAGCGATTTAAATTGAAAGCATCAATCTCACCTTATATGGTTTGATGTATACCTTTGTTTCCATATTGAAGCTTTGAATGCTTCATGACTCATGACTTGGTTGTGCCTTTTTCATTCTTTCTTATATTTCCTCTTTGGTTCATCTCTATCCTCCAATTTCTCCTATGGTTTGGCCTACATGTTTATACATCCAACATGTTATCGAGAGCATCCATAAGGAGATTCATGTTATGGTTGATATCTAAAGCCTATTCTTCTACCCTTTGAGAAAATCTCCATTTACACATCTCAAGGGTTTTGAACATTATATTTTTTTGGCCATATGTGGGGTTTTTACAAAACTTTCTAATTAAACCAATCTATATCCCTTGAAAACTACAGCAAAATACCCAAAGCTACCTACTCTGATACCAATATGATTCCCACAGTACCTTGCATATTGGGTTGGATAGTTCATCACAATACATTTGCTAAAATTATACATAAAATATGAAATGCGAATTGACAAGGTTATGCAGACTTATGGATTTACTAAGTTAAATTTTCTAGCATGCGATATGTAAAATATTGAAATATAGAATAAAGATAAACATAAACAACATCACTTCACTACTAGAAATTTTTTTTTAGGGGAGCATTGTCAACCTCCAAAAGTGGAATTAGGAGGCCATTAGGGAGTAGATTTTGATATCCTCTTTAAGATATGAACCACCCACAAAAGTTATGTCCCCTTCTCTCTACCCCTCTATCTTCCACTCTCTCTTCCTGCGCCTGTCTCTCCCTCTCCATCTCTCATCTTTCGTATATCTCTCTCTCTCCCTACCTCCCTCTCTCCATCTCTCCCCTTCTATATCTCCTTCTACCGCTCTCTCCCCTTCCCTCCCCTTCCTCTCTCTCTCAATATCCCCCCTCCCTCTCTCTCTCTCCCTCTCTCTCCATCCATACCTCTCTCTCTCTCTCTCTCTCTCCCCCTCCCTCCCCCTCCTCCCCTTCCCTCCCTTCCCCACCCTCACCCTCTCACTCTCCCTCTCCATCTTCCCCCTCTCTCTCTTGCCCCCTCCTCTCTCGCCCCTCTTCCCCTCTCCCCCTCCCTCGCTCCATGCCCCCTCTCTCTCTCTCTCCCTCCCCCTCTCGTTGTCTCTACCACTCTCTCCCCCCTATATTTCTCCCATTCCTACCCCTATCTCTTTCCCTCTCCCTCTCTCTCTCTCCTTCTCCCTCTCTGTCTCCCTATCTCTCCCCCATCTCCCCCCTCCCTACCCTTCTCTATCTCTCCATCTCCGTCTCCCTCTCTCTCTCTCTCTCGGTGTCTTTCTCCCCTTCCCCTTCAACGCCTTCGCCCTCCCTTTATCTCTCTCTCCCCCCCAATCTCTCTCTCTCTCTCTACCCGCCAGCCACCTATTCACCATCCCCTTCTCCCTCTCTCTCTTCCTCTACCCCTCCTCTCTCTTTCTCTCTCACACAACCACCCTTCCCCGCGCCACCCCTCCCGCTCCCCCCCCCTCTCTCTCTCTCTCTCTCTCTCTATCTCTCTCTCTCTCTATATATATATATATATATATATATATATATATATATATATACATCTCCCCACCCTTATTTCTTTCCCCCCTCTCCCCATATCTCGCACAACCTCCCCCTACCTGTCTCTCTACCACTCTTGCCGCCCTCTCTCTTTCTCCCCCACATCCGCCCATCCCTCTCCCTCTCTCTCTGTCTCCCTCCCTCCCCATCTCTCTCTCACTAACCGACCCCTCTCCATATCTCTCTCTCTCTATCTCCCCTCCTTCCCCATCTCTCTCTATCCCTCTCTCCCCCTCTCTCTCCCCTTTGACTCTCTCCCTCTCCCCCTTGCCTCTCCCTCTCTCCTACCTTGTCACTCTCTCTCCTTCTCTCCCTCCCTCCCCTTCCCTCCCTTCCTCTCTCTCTCTCCCACCCCTCCCTCCCTCTCTCTCTCTCTCCCTCTCTCTCTCCCTCTCTCCCTCTATCTCTCCCTCACTCCACCTCCATTTCCCTTTCCCTCCCACTTGTTCCCTCTCCTCCTCCCCCTCCCCCAAATCTCTCTCTCTCTCTCTCTCGATATATATATATATATATCACACACAAACACACACACACTCGCTCCCTCCCTCTCTCTCACCCCTCCCCCCCTCTCTCTCTCTCTCTTCCCACCCTCCTCTCTCCATCTCTCTCTTGCTACCCCCCTCCCCATCGCCCTCCCTCGCAGTCTCCCTCCTTCTCTCACCCTATGTCCCTCCTTATTCCCTCACCCTATCCCTCATTCACTCTCTCTCTCTCTCTCTCGCTCTCTCACACACACACACACACACACACACACACTCTAACTCACTCTCCGCTCCCCATATCCTGTCGCTCACCCTCTCTCTCTCTCTCTCTCTCACTCTCCCACATAATCACTAGAGGATATCCCTCTGGTATTATGGCTTGTTGTGGCTTTCCCATCATATCTAAGCATGGCACTCTAATCTCATATGATAAATAAAATTCATGTCCTTCCTCTACGTTCAGAACACTAAAATAAATATATAACTATTTTAATTAGCGATTTAAATTGAAAGCATCAATCTCACCTTATATGGTTTGATGTATACCTTTGTTTCCATATTGAAGCTTTGAATGCTTCATGACTCATGAGCTTGGTTGTTCCTTTTTTTTTCATTCTTTCTTATATTTCCGCTTTGGTTCATCTCTATCCTCCAGTTCTCCTATGGTTTGGCCTCTATGTTTGAACATACATCCGGCATGTTATCGAGAGCATCCATAAGGAGATTCATGTTATAGTTGATATCTAAAGCCTATTCTTCTACCCTTGAGAAAATCTCCTTTTACACATCTCAAGGGTTTTGAATATATCTTTTTGGCCATATGTGGGGTTTTAAAACTTTCTACTTAAACCAATCTAGATCCCTTGAAAACTACAACAAAATACCCAAATCTACCTGCTAAATCTGTGAATATGATTCCTACGGTAACTTGCATATTGGGTTGGATAGTTAATCACAATACATTTGCTAAAATTATACATAAAATATGTAATCTTAATTCACAGAGCTCTCTAGACTTAAGTTTACTAAGTTAAATTTTCTAGCATGCAATATAAAATGTGGGAAATATAGAATAAACATAAACATAAACAACATGACTTCACTACTAGAATTTTTTTTTTTTTTAGGGGGAGCATTATCAACCTCAAAGTGGAATTAGGGAGACCATTGAGGTAGCTTTTGATATCTTCTTT
>JAXQQM020089834.1:167500-190000 GCA_034641835.2 Pinus albicaulis
TAATCAAATATTTAAAAAATATAAGATAAAACATGAACTTTATGGAATGTAAACAATAATTTATACACAAATTTAAATGAATAATGATACGGGAGTTCAAAATTAACGTTTAAAATCTATAATGATATTATATATATATATATATATATATATATATATATATATATATATATATATATAATGGTGAATAAAACACAGCTACTGGATGGGAGATAATCGCTTACAGGAATTAGCTTTAACATCTATGACAAAGTGAAGAATAATGATGGGCTAAATATAATTATTTAGAGAAATTTATCTTGATACATGAGACAGTAAACTCATGATATATAAATAAAAACTGAATAAATTAAATATTTAACATAATAAAATCAAATATTTTAAAAAGAACAGACAAAACATGAAATTTATGGATTGTAAAACAATAATTCATACACAAATTTAAATGAGTAATGATACCAGAGTTCAAAAATTAATGTTTAAAATCTATAATGATATAAAAACTAAAAATAATATATATATACAAAATTAACGGTGAAGAAAACAGAGTGGAAGGGAATTGGCATATAGCTTTAACAATGATTCCAGAAAGGACTAAATATAATTATTTAGAGAAATCTATCTTGATACATGACACAATAAACTGATTATATATAAATTAAACTGACTAATGATATATAAACTAAACTGATGATATATGTGATTAATAACTAAAAGAATCATAAAGTAATAAAATAACCATACCAAAATAAATACCAGAAGCATACCTGTCATGGTTGCAACAAATATGACACAACGTTTTTCATTCATCTCGTCCACGCACATCCCTTCTCTATCGATGAAACAACAACTCGGATCTTCAATAACACATAGAAACGAACACACACAATGTAGACACAACACAAAGTCACAGCCACACGGAGATAGACATGGGCTCTTCAATAATCCCTTCTCTATCGATGAAACAACTGGGAGCGGACTATCTTCGGAAGTTGTCTTTACAATGCATTGTGACTGATCATATACGTACAATGCGTAAATTCGTGTTGTTTTGCTAAAACTAAAACTCAGCGATTACAATTGTTTTGCTAATTCGCCTGTTGATAGAAGCCTGTTTTGTAATTGGCCGTTGAAGCCTGTTTTGCGATGTTGTCTCTCCTACTAATTTTGCTGGTTGTGTCTCCTCTACTTGTGTACCAGCCGATGAATGAGATCCCATAACTCCCCAGATGGTTGTGTCTCCTTTACTTGCACTCAATCAATGTGGGGAGAATGAGATCCAATAACTCCCCAGATCTTTGAAGACAACTTACGAAGATATTTCATTTCGGACTATTAGTTTAAAAGGATCTTTCCCGTTAAAAAAATCTTGATCGACCATTAACAGGAGCGGACCACAACATCTATAACCAAAAAGAATGCTTCAAAAGCTTTCCATGAAAAAAAGCTGAAAATGATTTTTCAAGAAACACGAAAAAATATTTGCACATATTTCGGATATTCTTTAAATGATCCTTCTCATTAAAAACAATCTTGATGGACCGTTGAAAGGAGGGTTCAAGAAATTCTCTTCACCTCCAAGTTATCTATCCACGTCCCATGTGAAGTAGTCGGTTCTCTTCAATTTGGAAGGTTTGGTGGAATCTTTGATACTCTGTACTAAGTACTTCATGTAATCTTGCCCTTTTCTGGTCCTCTGTTTTTTCTGCCATCAACGAGTAATATTATTTAGAGAAGTAGTTATCGTAGAGAGCTCGTTATATTTCCCTATTTCGATCTTAACAGCATTCAATATAATTGCCTAAGTTTATTTTTAAGTTATATTTTATGCATTTTTAATACTAAATTAAATTTAATGTCAGAGATAAAAATTATTTTTTAGGCGTGTTTTCTAGTTAATTTTTGAATATGTAGACTTCTAGTAAGTTATGGTTTATGGTTTTTTAAATTACTGAATCTATTTATTCATCCCAAAATATATTTTAAATAATAATAAATCATTATTTTTCTTAAAATTGAATTTCTAAATTCTAGTGAAAAATGGCATTTCATCTATTAAACCCTGCCCTAATATAATGTGTTTTCCAACTCGGATTAAAATGAAGTCAAGCAAATTTGTAAATTTCCATTGGAAATATGTTCCTTTTAATTCTTGTATTGCTCATTTAAATGCATTTATAACATCTGAAATAAACTTAAATCACTCCTTATATAGTTTTATTTTATATGTACATTTCATTGTATTAAATTTTCTTTCTACTCCTATTACTTTTTTGTTAAAATAGTTTGTATGGTTTTAAAGTTTTTTTTACTTCTTTTTCTTCTAATTTTAGATATATTTTATCTAAGCTTATTTGGTTTTCCGTTACAATATGTAATAACTAAAATTTTATTAAAATATTTATCTTTTTATTTTCCAAACAACTATCATTTTTTTTAGAGCATTATGTGATTTAGAATATGATTCCTTTTCACTTATACCACAAATCATGTCCTTCAAAACATACAAAAAAATATATTTGCATGTTATACATGTCCACTATAGAGAAGATTCATTATTATTTTGAGAACAATCATGGTCAACTAAACCTCTCAAACCTCTCAAGGGTTATGTTGTCTCTACCCATGGTTTGATATATTACACATCACAAATCCATATAACAAGAAATCTCTCAAAAATGTCTATACCCATGGTTTGATGTATTTCACATCGCATCCATATAAAAAGAAATCTCTCAACAAGATTACACACCTCATCATAATAATTTTTACCATTGTACCAAAATGTTCCTTATAAAGAAGAATTGACAATGAATCCATTTAGAGCATGGCTTCTCTCCTTGACCTCACTCTACATTTGATTCCTCCCTCTATGGAAAATATGTAAGAACTATGCTTTTCAACTATTCTAATCTATGAAGAATCTCCTGAATACTTTCTGATGTAATTGACAACCCTTACATGTGTAGTACGGTATGCCCTTATAACTTTTTGACATAACATCTATAACTCATTTAATTTTTAATTCATCATATTTGATATAATGCAATAAAAAAACAATGCAATTTACTTGGTTTGAGGTAACATAATTTCCATATATGACCATAGTCATTTACACATGATTTAAACAACCGGCTAGGTGCTCAATTCTAATTTTTGCATCTCTAGCTACAAAATATATAGAAATATCTTAGATTTAATTTTTAGGCACTAGACAGAGAATATAAAGGCAATACACTTCCATATGATTTCTTCTTAAAATTTAGCCAACAAATAATGTTATTGTATCTTAAAATCTGTTTTGCTTATTTTCATGACCACAATCACTTACACCTTTGATGATAATAATAAAGAACAAAATTTTCACATCCCAAATTTTGCGATTTCATAAACATACTTAATCACTATTCATTATTGATCATTCTTTTACGCATTTGCTAATATTTTTAGCTCTCCTGTTTGAGTTTAGTTGTCGTGTGCATTAAGGAAAAATTCATTAAGGAATCTAAATCTTCTATTTGTTGCTTATGGTGATAAAATTGAGTTTTCATGTATTTTGATACTTGACTCTAAATCATCTAGTGGTTTCTTATGATGATAAAATACCTTAATCTATCTTTCAGGCTATTATCATGGAACTTCCACCACTTATCAAGTGTGTGCCCATTCAAAATTCAAATTTAACAATGCTTGTTTCTAGATAGGACATATTAGTGGTAGGGCTATTTTGTTACCTAGTTGGCTTCTAGTGCTTTGTTAATGGGATTGATATACATATTAACATAGATCTATTTTAATTGAAGGTTTAATAAGCATTAAGATGGATTACAAGAAAATAAAAACATAGTTGATCAATGTATAGAATATCTAGGTTAAAATAGATCTAAATTGATTTATATTTTATTAGAGATTTTTAGTATTAGTACGGTAGGTTCTTGTTTCAATTTTATTTACATTTGAATGAATTTTGTAATTTTTTTGATTTAATTAATTAGCATCAAGATTGCTCCCATAACATGCCCACATGCATATGTCTCCACTTCGAAGCGATATTGTAATTTTATTAATGCCAGAACCAATGTTTGAATAATATTATTCTTTAACACCTTAAAGGCTCTTCCACAACAATTTCCCTACTCGAAAATCTTGCAACTTGAAATTATGGTGTGGAGTGGTGTTGCTACTACTAACAACAATTTTATGAATTTCTTCAAGTACTATGTTTCCTCAACAAAATTCCTATCCTCAAAAACATTTAGTAACCACTCTGACAACTTCATGATGACCTCCATCTTGGAAGGATTTATCTTATCTCCTCCACCTATCATATATCCCAAATACACCTGACCTATTTTAATAAATCACACTTCTTGAGATGTGACAATTATTACTGCTTCTTTAAAGTCTCTAGCACCTACATCAAATGTGATATGTTCTCCTTGTAGGTAGCAATGTGTACTAGTCAATAATCCACATAAGCAATAAAAAATGAACTTATAAAAGTGCACAATATATCATTAATTAACTTCATGAATTTATTTGGTGCATTTGATAGGGTAAATATCGTAACTAACCACTAATACAAACCTTCTCTAGCTTTGAAGGTGGTCTTCTAAGTATCTTTTTCTTTAACTCAAACCTAGTGACCCCGTGATTGTAAGTCTATCTTGGTGAAGTATTTATCTTGTTGCATAAAAGATCGTCATCACAAATAAGAGGTACCCATTATTGAGAATATTTTTTTTTAAACCTATAGCCAATGCACATCCACCTAGTCACATCCTTCTTAGACACAATTATAATGGGTGACCCACATGTGAGGTACTGTCAAATAACACCATATTCCAATTGCTATTACAACTACTTCTTCACCTCATTTCCCTTTATAAACAATTAACCTTTGGTAATGGAGAGTGTCAAAACAATTCGATCTCATGCTCCACTTGCCTCTTGGGTGGTAGCCCTTTAGGATTCTAGAGCAAAACCTTGTATACATGTGTATATACTCTTCCAATTGTTGTGTTTTCCTTGATAGACCCCCTAAGGACAACCTTTCTTTCCATAACTATTCTACAAAATAATTTTATCTTAAAAATATTAAAGCATATTTTTTTTTCTAGAACTAGTTAGTTTCTTAGCTTAGTCGGCTCTTACAAACAATTTTTTGGAGTTTCCCTTAAGTTTGTTTGAACCAAATTTATGCAGGAATACAATGAAATGAAAAAATACACATAAACCCAGAGATGCAGTGGAAATAAAACTTCATTTAATTAATAACCAACCAAGATCGATATTAAATCTCGATCTATTAAACGTCAAGAGGATTCAAACCTCTAGAGGTGAAAACTTCTTTTTTGAGCACAAAAGTTGACAAAAATTTTGCACCTCTAAAGATTTGATCCCTCTTAGCACTTGATAGATCTGGAATTAATATGGATCTAGGCTGGTTTTTAATAAATTTAGAAATAGATTCTTGAAATCACTTTGTTTTAGAGCCGTCGTGCAAGACAAAAAATAAATCATTCTAATTTGGTGGTGTTTCTACCAACATAGAAATTAAATCATTATAATTTGGTGGTGTTTTTCCCAATGCATAACTGGTTACACGTGACCGCATCCATGAAGTCGAAGTAGATGAAAAGGTAAAAACAAAATTGTAGAAAAAAAAATGCAAGAGCAAACAAAGAGATGCTTGCTCACAAATACAATTAGACACTTTATTTGTGTTAAATTTATTAATTATATTAAATTTTAAATCTTAAATGTTAAACATTACTTTTATATTTACATTTATGTTTACATTTTTAAGTGAGATATTCAATGCATGCACGTAGTGTACTTAAATACAAACCTTCGCGATCCAAATTTATTAAATTTAATAATATTAATATTATAACATATTAATATGAATATTATAATTAATAATAATATTAGTATTAATATTTTAATATCAATATTAGGGTATTTGGCCCTTAGGCATCACCTAAATAAAAGCTCTTTTGTGAGTGTTCGTAAATATAAAGAGTATGGAGTAAATATAAAAAGAGGTTTTATTTTTACCATACCTATGGTTTATTTATATCTATATTTATTTACCATACCTCTTTTATATACCATGGTATTTGTCCCATAGGCTTGGTATATACTTATATGTTGATTTCTAATCATATTTGATATTTTTTATGTATTTACCATACCTTTGTATACCTCTTATATAAATATGGTTTTTGACCCATAATATTTAGCCCATGGTATTTGGCCCATAGGATTCCCTTTAGATAAAACCTCATTTTTTATTTTTTATTTATGGAGTAAATATAAAAAGAGGTTTTATTTATTTACCATAACTCTAGTCTATTTATATTTCCATAGTAATTAATACATGGTATTCATAATAATTTGTACCATGGTATTTGGCCCATAGGATTCACTATAAGTAAAACCTCATTTTTTAGTTTTCGTAAATATAAAAATGTTTATGGAGTAAACAAAAAAGAGGTTTTATTTATTTACCATACCTCTAGCTATTTTTATTTTTATTTATTTACCATACCTCTAGAATAAGTATAAAAAAGAGGTTTTATTTATTTACCATACCTCCAATTTATTTATATTTTTATTTATTCACCATAACTCTAGAGTAAGTATAAAAATAGGTTTTATTTTGTATTTACCATACCTCAGTCTATTTATATTTTTATTTATTTACCATACCTCTTTTTCTAGTCTTGGTGAATATACCTCCAATTTATATATATTTTTATTTATTCACCATACCTCTAGAGTAAGTATAAAAAAAGGTTTTATTTTTTATTTAGCATAACTCAGTCTATTTATATTCCTATTTATTTACCATACCACTTTTTTGAGTGTTGGTGAATATACTCCAACATTTCAAATGTTTATTTACAATACATATCTTATCGTACATTTCTCACACTACATCTAAACATGTGCCTTATACTCGGACATGTCAAATGTTTACATTACATTTCTCACATTAAATCTACACGTGTTGCAGAGCACCTCTTGGTGTAACAAATAGTTGAATATGTTTACAAAGAAAATGGAAATTAACTAGCTAGGGTTTTGGTAGCCTATTTCCAAGAAAAAAATGTGGTGGCTACAAGGCTATGAACTATGTTACAATGAGGCTGAAAGGCCTATTTATTATTGAGGAAAAATTGAAAACCCTAAACATACAAATAACTTAAATTAGGAGATGAAAAGCCAAACCTATGGACCCTATTTGGGTAAATTGGTACATCAACTTCTCGGGGACATACCATGTGCATATGATCTCTCTTTGACACGCTCAATACCTTGTTACAAATATCTATCCAAGGACTACAACTTTTGGGTGTGAAAAATCAATGGAAATCCCATGTTGCCTTCATATTTTCCACAAAAACTTCGTTTACGGCCTGAAAACGGCTACGAAGTTCGGGACCGAAAAAGCGATAAAGTGAGCATGCATAATTAAGGAAACTAAAAAAAGTGAAAGAAAAAATGGTGGGTTCAAGTGGAATAGTTGGGTGGCCACCAATATCCACCTAGTCCGATTGTCCCCCTTAGGAAAACGAGTCCCCATTGCCTTGAGTTCCTCCCTTAGATGAGGAAAAATTACGTCGAACTTCGTCGGCGGTGAGCCACTTGGCATGGTGAAGGGGTTGGCCTACTTTGACAACTCCATATATCGGATCCTTTGTTTCGGGTGTGCTTGATATTTGTATCCATGATATGATCAGTTGTGGCTTGTTCTATGCAGTAGGGGTTTAACTCTTTTGTTGTGAGTTATTATTCCATGCCAGATATGTTTAGTAGAGGCAGAAAGTAGGGTTGAAGGTGATGCACATTGAGTACTCAGTGCAAACCATGGAATTTTGGAATGGTGAGCTAAATGGCATTGTCCTTTATAGCCTTGGTGATGGTGTATGGCCCATTTCGGAGTGGGAGAATCTTGCGGCGAGTTCCAGCGAGCCTCTCCTTTGGAAAATGTAGACACACTTTGTTGCCCACCTGGAATTTATGTGTAACCTGATGTTGATCATCTCAGTGCTTGTACTTAGCACTGGCTCTATACAATATGTCATGAACTTTTTGGCAGATGTGCTTAATGCGCTGAATGGATTTGTTTGACTTGTCAGCCTTACATTGGACACCAACTAAATCTACCTAAGTAGCCGCAAATGGTATGGCTACACTAATGCGACACAGTGGTTCGAATCCTAAGATCACTTGAAAGGGGACATGGTTGTTTTAGCAATGGAGAGCCCAGTTATATTTATGTTGTACATAGGGGATGCTCTCATCCCATACGAGTGGATTATTTGAGTTGTACATGCGCAGAATGTGTACGATCATCTGGTTGATGATCTATGTTTGGCCATTAGTTTGTAGATGGAAATTTGCTGGACTTGTTAAGCTTTGTGTCCACCATCGACGGAGAAATTTGGACAAAATTTAATCGGGGCTTACTATTTTACGATGTGAGATGATAGACTATGGCATCACAAAGTGTACCCACACTCGTTCAAAGAAGAGTTTAGTAGTGGCTTCTATTGTAATATTCTTCTTGTGAGGTACATCATAATGGCCATCTTTCAGAATTTGTCTAATGACCACAAAAGCATAGTCATTTCCATGCTTAGTATTAGGAAATGCAGGTATATGATCCATGGAGATGGATTCCCAAGGTCACTAGGGGTACAACTGTTGAGTATAGAGGCGTTGATTCTTGATGGATGATTTGGCAATGACATAGGTAGTGCAAGACTTGATGTCTTCAGACATCATGTCAAAGTTTGGCAGAATAGAAATAATTCTACGGTACTTCATGCTTTCTTGATCTTGGAAATTCCCAACGACCGGAACTATGCTTACTTCCCAAATCATCTTGGCACACTTGCTTGAAGGAGAAAAAGGTGTCCCGAGTCACATAGCGGGGCATCCTAAGAGTTGTAAATCTAGAACTTGCTTACCTTCAAGAGTGTATTGTATACATGGTTGAATTCTCGATCGCTTTGCTAAGAAGCATCCAGTGGAACTCTCCACCGCCTGGAGTTGAGCACGGTGGTTAGCACTACAATTGGTGGTCGGCTAAAGTATTTTTCAACATTATTAGTGCTGCCCCTTCCTATAATTGATTTTCAAATGAAATTTTTGCAAGTATGTGGACCACTTCGATGTTGATCATTACGCAACTTCCCCTTTGTCTGTATGAGCTGAGGGGTTAGTGGTTTGTGTGGATGACTATTTCCTTTCCCAAAATGTAATGATTCCATTGCTAGAAAGCTTTCACGAATGGAGTACATCTCATTGTCATAAGTGGGATACTTTCGGTATTTGTGTCGAGAAAGTGTCTCATTGTGACATGCTGCATTGGATGCCTTTGTTGAGTAAGAACAACCATAATAGAATAGTCGGAGGCATTTGTCTCGACACGAAATGGTTGTTGCAAGTTTTGGTAATGTGAGAACTTGTGCAAAGAAGAGGTGATGTTTGAACTCTACAAATTCCTTCTGGTAGATTTCTACCAAATAACTCTTCTTTCACCCCTCCTTGGTGACTTGACTCAAGAGACCCAAGTGATATGAGAGAATCCCAACACGAACTGTGGCGAGAGATTTGCAAGGCCCAAATGTTTTGGAGCTCTATTAGAGTGGTTGGGGTTGGCCGATCCCCGAATGACTTGGATCTTGGTTGGATCCACATTCACCCCTACCAGGCTCACATCAATAATTTATGTGAATGTTGAAGGTGGGTCATCCCAAGGTGCAATTCTTTGAATTGGGACACAAGTGTGTTCGTAGTGTTTGGAGGACTTGTCGAGATGTGGTCAGAGTGCTCTTCCCAAGTCTAGATGAAGATTAGGATGTCATCGAAGTACGATAACACAAATGAGTTGGTGAGTGGATGAAAGATGTCATCGTAACCTCATGAAGGTTGCGAGGGGATTCATTAACACCGAAAGGCATGAATAACCATTCAAAAGGCTCTCCACTGGTTGAAGACGAGTCTTCCACACTTCGGAGAGTTCAGGGTGGTACACAGTGATACCTAGACTTCAAGTCGAGCTTACCGAAATATTTCTCCCCCTTGAGTTGGTCTAGAAGGTCATAAATATTTCGATTGGGTACTTTATTCCGAAAAGTGATCTTTTCGGCACTCCAATAGTCAATAAAGGTCTCAAACTCCCATCCTTCTTCTACACCAACACGATCGGGCTCTAACAACGCGATGAACTCAATCGAGATGTGACCTTTACGCAGCAACTCTTGAATGTAACCTCTTTATTTCATCATTTCCACAATGACGCGGTATATTGGTCCATTGGGTAACGGCGAATCCGGGTAATATCAATGAGTGTTTGACTCGACGGTGGATACACCCATCGAGGAGGGTGATGTCCTCATACTCCTCCATGACCTTGTCCTTATATTTTTCCCGGTGTAGGAGCCTTGTGTGGAGGTCATGACCACGATCTTCTTCTTTCCCTAAGGGCATATCATCAAAATAATTTTTATGGTTTTGAAATGAGAATACTACGTTGTTTGTAGGAACCAAACGGATGGCGATGAGGCGGAGGTGCTACCTACGGTACCATGTCTGACTTATTTCCAAAATTAATAATCACAACACGAGGTTCTGACTCATGTACATCATGTCACTTCCACAATTATGGTTTGCCTAATAATATATCAGAAACATCAAGAGGAGCAATGTCACTTAATACCTTATCTGTGAAGGTCTTGATGTTGTAGGGAAGATGGCACTGTTGGTTGACGTGGAGATACCATCCTTTGTGAAGCCACTCGATGGTTTCGGTTGTGGGTGTGTTGTGGTCAGGAATCCTAGCCACTCATGACCCCTACTGAGATGAGGTTCTTTTGACTTCCACTGTCAACAATGAATTGCAGTGGGGAACCCTTCCCCATACCGGGAATGGAAGGCGGTCTCCCTCCTCTGAATTTTATGGTTCCTTCTTTTGGATCTTCACGGTGGTGACGATGGCATTGGGCTCGCATCGATAATATGCTTCCCTTTTTCATTCACTTTTCAAGTTACGATTCAGATACCGGAGCATGAATACGATTCGAAACCTTCAACTCGCCACCGGTGACTACGTGGCACGACACTCATTCGCGTTGTGAGCGGAGCTATTATGGAACTCATACCACTTCTCGGTGTCCTCTTTAGCTTCATGGTGTTATTGTTGTTTGTGTCTTTGGCGGGTTTTTCTCGAGATGCCTTGAATTGTCTTTTTCCTTTGTTCTGTAGTTCGAGCACCTTTCCCTTGCTTCTAATTTTTAGATCGAAGTCTCACTTCTTGTTTGAAATTTTTCTTAATCTTGGAAGCATACCGGTATATCGCCACCTAATCGAGGGGATATGACAAGGAACACAATTTCCTCTGAATACATATGTGTAGACAATTTTTGTGCTTGATTACCAAATGTTTCTATGAATGTTGGTACTCGGCAATGTCTTTCATGGTATGGAATAAATTCGTTAGCTCATGGACATCTTGATCCCTTTGTTGCTATAGTGTATTCCATTATATGTATTTTTTCGGCACTTAGCTCCTCATGGGATAATAATTTTCTTTGATGGCATCTAAAGAAAATAATTCCAAGTCGATTACATATGTGAATAGAGAGCATTCCTCCTCTCCCTTTTTATCCCAATAGGTTTCTCACGAGTCCTTGACATAGAAATTGTAGCTTTGAGGAGTGAAAAATGTCTTTCTTAGACAAAAAAGTATTGAAGGCGAGAAATATCCTTAATAGATTCCAGCCATCTATCTACAACGTCTACATCTATTTGGCCTTCAAATATAGGAATGTAGAATTTTAATTGTACCTTAAAGGTTGCACCTCCCGGGCGCTAGATGTAGATGCGTCAACGGTGTGTGTACAATGAAGGATATGGGAAACTTTCCATCATCATATTCATTTTATTTTTCTCGAGGCCACCTCGAGCAATATTTTGATAGGATCTCCTTATCCCTCATCTTTCTTTTCTTCCCCCATGTGTGGTCGTTGGGGTTTACAAAGTTGATCTTGCAAAGGTTGAACCGGATAGATCCTAACTCCTTATATCTCGACCACGTTGGGGGACATGAAAAGAAGGATTGAAAAAGAGAAGAATTCTGCGATACCCTTGATCCAAATTTATGCACTAAGAAAATGAAATACAAAAATACGCATAATGCGGAGATGTAGCGAGAATTAAACTTCATTTCATTAATAACAAATAAATGAAATATTGTTACGAACGGAATCGAAATAAACTAGCCAGAATATGGTAACTTATCTCTTGAGAATATTTTGGCGGCTACGAATACCTTTGAAATGTGTTATAATGAGGCTCGAATGGCTATTTATTATTGAGGAACAATGAAAAATCCTCAACATTCAAATAACTAACCTAGGATATGAATCACTAAAACTATAGATGAGTGTTTGGGTAGGTGGTATATCAACTTCCTAGGGACGTAACTTTAGCATATGATCTCTATTTGACATGATCAATACCACATTAGAAATATCTATCCTAGGACTACAACATTGGATTGAGAAAAATCTAAGGAAATTCCATGTTGCTCCCTATTTTCCAAAAAAACTTTGTTTAGGCCGTCAAAACATCGCTGGAAGTTTAGGACCCGAAAAACTCCTAAAAATAGTACATTGTGCTATAATTAAGGAAACTAAAAAAATGAAAGAAACGATGGTGGGGCTCCAAGTGGAATAGAAGGGTGCCCACCAATATCTACGTGGATCAATGTGATGGTGAAGGGTTTCCATCCTTGATGGTTCATACTAGATGGATCTTCCTGAATATTGCATCGAACATGTACATATAGGGACTTTGACATAACTCTACATACATAGTGGAACTACATCTAATTCTACTTCATATTAAAATTAACAATAATAGTAAATTTTATTAGGCATAGGTTTCTCTACCTTTATATTTTCCTCCATGTTGATGCATCTTAATGGTTATTAGCTAGCATGGTCATAAGTCTTGAGTCCCAATTTCGGAACTAGATTTATTTCTAGGAGATTTTCCTATGATTAGGAGTCGAATAGAACATAAATTTTTGTCTTCTTGACTTGTGGCTTTATATGAAGGAAATATGGTCGATTCCTTCACTTCTTATTTTTTATGGCTACCTAGATTCATCATACTGCATTAATGAATATACAATCTTCTCATCCACATATGAGCTTCTTTCCACCTAATCATTTGAATATATGACCATTATATTTTTATTCTAGCATCATTTCTTTGGTTCTTTGACTTGAGCTCTAGATGTAGCTTCCAACCTTTACTCCTTGAATTACCTTAAATTTTACAATGATTTTAGCGGTTGTTTGTATCTTTGCACTAATGTGTTATGGATATTTTATATTTGTCTTTACCGCATTTCTACTTCCTCTCTTGCTCCTATAACGCTTAATTGTGATACTTCTACTTTTACCCACATTATCTCCCTTTCAATTTAAATCACTAATTACAATAGTTATCTAGATTTATTTTAGTGTTCCAAACGTAGAGGAAGGAAACTAATTTTTATTTATCATATGAGATTAGAGGGCCATGCTTAGATATGGTGGGAAACCCACAAATAATCCCTAATACTAGAGGGATATCCTCTAGTGATTATGTGGGAGGATTCATGTCACTTCCACAATTATGGTTGGCCTAATAATATATGAGAAACATCAAGAGGAGAAATGTCACATAATACCCTATCTGTGAAGGGATTGATGTTGTAGGGAAGGTGGCACTATTGGCTGACGTGGAGATCCCGTCCTTGGTGAAGCCACTCGATGGTTTCGGTTGTGGGGGTGTTGTGGTCAGGAATCCTAGCCACTCATGACCTCTTATGAGATGAGGTTCTTTTTACTCCTTGTCGGCAATGAGCGCACGTTGGGAACCGCTACCCACATGCGGGAATGGAAGAGGCGGTCTCCTCTCTGTATTTTATGGTTCCTTCTTCTAGATATTTGTGGTGGCAATGATGGCTTTGGGCTGTTTGCATCGATAATATGCTTCCCTTTGTCATTCCCCTTTTCAAGTTTTGATTCGGAGTCGGAACGCCATCGATTCGAAACCTTCAACTCTACACGGTGACTACTTGCTTTGACACTCACTTGTGTTGTGAGCGAGAGATAGTATGGAACTCATACCACTTCTCGTTGTCCCCTTCTTTGGCTTCATGGTGTTATTATTTGTTTGTGTCTTTAGCGGGTTGTCTCAAGATGCCCTGCATTGTCTTTGTCCATTGTTCTGTGGTTTGGGGGCACCTTTCCCTTGCTTCTGATTTTCAGATCCAAAGTCTCACTTCTTCTGTTTGACATTTTTCTCAATTTTGGCATCATACCAGTATGTTGCACTAATCAAGGAGATGTCGAGGAACACCATTTTTCTCATGGTATCGAATAAATCCATCAGCTCATGGACATCTTGATCGCTTTGTTACCACAATGTATTCCATTTTCTGTATTTTTCCTCATAGCTCCTCATGGGATAATATTTTTTCTTCGTGGCATCTCAACAATAATTCCAACTCAGTGCAAACGAGAACAGAGAGGGTTCCTCCTCGCCCTTTTTCTTCCAGTAGGTTTCTCACCAGTCCTTGACATGGGGGGCGGCTTTGAGGAGTGAAAAAGTAACACTTTCTCAAACAAAAAAGTATTGAAAAGGCTAGAAATATACTTCTAATAGATTCAACCATGTCTACGATATGCATTTATTTGGCCCTCAAATATGGGAATGTCAAATTTTAATTTTACCTTGAAAAGGATTTGCACCTCCCGAGTGGGCTGATGGATGTAGATGCGTCACCGATTGGTAACGTTGAAGGATATGGAAAACGTTTTCCATCATCATGTTCTTGTTTTCTCGGGAGCCCCTCCTCGGCTTGATATTTTGATAGGATCTCTTGATCCCTCATCTTTCTTTTCTTCCCCCAAGTGTGGTCATCGGGGTTTACGAGGCTGATCTTGAAAAGGTTCAACCAGATAGATCCTTAACTCCTTATATCTCGACCGTGTTGGGGACATGGAAAGAAGGCTTGAGAAAGAGTAGACTTCTCTGATACCACTGATCCAAATTTGTTCACTAGGACAACGAAATACAAAAATATACATAAATGTAGAGATGCAGCAGAAATAAAATTTCATTTCATTAATAACAAATAAATGAAATATGCTTATGGAAACGAATGGAAATAAACTAGCTAGGGCTGCTTTGGTAACTTATCTACGAGAATATTGTGATGGATACGGACCCTTTGAATTGTGTTAAAATGAGGCTCAAATGGCTTTTTATTATTGAGGAATAATGAGAAATCCTCAACGTTCAAATAACTAACCCTAGGATATGAATCACTAAAACTATGGACCCTGTTTGGGTAAATTGGTACATCCACTTCCCGGGGACGTAACTTTGGCATATGATTTCTATTTGATGTGAACAATAACACATTAGAAATATCTATCCGAGGAATACAAAATTGGATTGAGAAAAATCTAAGGAACTTCCATGTTGTTCCCTATTTTCCCAAAAAACTTTGTTTAGGCCCTCAAAATATACATGGGATTTAGGACCCGAAAAAGCTTTTGCTAAAATAGTGAATTGTGATATAATTAAGGGAACTAAAAAATGAAAGAAACGATGGTGGGGGTCGAGTGGAATGAAGGGTGGCACGATATACGTGTGGATCAATGTGTTGGTGAAGGATCTAACAATAATAGTAAATTTTATAATGCATAGGTTTTTCTACCTTTATCTTTTCCTCCATGTTGATGCATCTTAATGGTTATTAGTTAGGGTGGTCATGAGTCTTCAGTCCCAATTTCAGAAATAGATTTATTTCTAGGAGATTTTCACATGATTAGGAGTCGAATAGAGCATCAATTTTTGTCTTCTTGACTTGTGGATTTATATGGAAGAGTATGGTAAGTTCCTTCACTTCTTATTTTTTAAGGCTACTTAGATTCATCCTTGCCTGCATTAATGAATATACAATATTCTCATCCACATATGAGCTTCTTTCCACCTAATTATTTGAATATATTTCCATCATATTTTTATTCTTAGCATCATTGCTTTGGTTCTTTGACTTGAGCTCTAGATGTAGCTTCCAGCACTTCTCGTGTGAATTACCTTCAATTTTACAATGATTTTAGCGGTTTTTTGTATCTTTGCACTAATGTGTTATGGATATTGTATTTTTTCTTTCCCCCATTTATACTTCCTCTCTTGCTCCTATAAAGCTTAATTGTGATACTTCTACTTTGACCCACATTATATCCCTTTCATTTGGTGCATGTTCTCTTGGTATTGTTCCTGTAGACAAGCCTCATCATTTTTATGGGTTTAAACATCTCTTACTTTTGCAAACAACTATTTAAACCCCTCATATACATGAGGAGAAATTCTTGGTTCTTTGGAGAGATACCAAAAATTATTTTCATCTTCCTAAATTTCATGTACTCTAATACTCTCAACGCTCGTCTTTGCATGAAGTAATTCAACTAAAACCATTAGTCATCTAAATACCTGATAGGGTAGAAATTTGACATTATAAGAGTTTTGAAATCCTCCCACATAATAATTAGAGGATATCCCTCTATTATTAGGGATTATTTGTTGCTTTCCCATCATATCTAAGCATGGCCCTCTAATCTCATATGATAAATAAAAATTCTTGTCCTTCCTTTATGTTCGGAACACTAAAATAGATCTATAACTATTGTAATCAGTGATTTAATTTGAAAGCATCAATCTCACCTTATATGGTTTGATGTATACCTTTGTTTCCATATTGAAGCTATGAATGCTTCATGAATCATGAGCTAGGTTGTTCCTTTTTGCATTCTTTCTTATATTTCCTCTTTGGTTCATCTCTATCCTCCAATTTCCCCTATGGTTTGGCCTCTATGTTTGAACATACATCCAACATGTTATCAAGAGCATCCATAAGGAGATTCCTGTTATGGTTGATATCTAAATCCTATTCCTCTACCCTTGAGAAAATCTCCTTTGACACATATTGAGGGTTTTCAATATATTTTTTTGGCCATATGTGGGGTCTTAAAAGTTTCTACTTAAATCAATCTAGTTCCCTTGAAAACTACAAAAAAATACCCAAAGCTACATACTCTGATACCAATATGATTCCTACACTAACTTGCATATTGCCTTTGGATAGTTCATCACAATACATTTGTTAAAATTATACATAAAATATGAAATCTAAATTGACAAGGCATCTAGACATCTGGATTTTCTAAGTTCAATTTTCTAGCATGCAATATATAAAATGTGTGAAATATAGAATAAACATAAACATAAACAACATCACTTCAATACTAGAAAAATAATTTTAGGGGAGCGTTATCAACCTCCAAAAGCGGAATTAGGGAGGCCATTAGGGGTAGCTTTTGATATCCTCTTTAAGAGATATGAACAACCCACAAAAGTTGCGTCCCCTTCTCTCTACCCCTCTATCTCCCACCCTCTCTTCCTCCCCTCCCTATGCCCTGTCTCTCCCTCTCCCTCTCTAAGCTTTTGTATATCTCTCTTTCTCTCGCACCTCCATCTCTCCATCTCTCCCCATCTTTATCTCCTTCTCCCGCTCTCTCCCCTTCCCTCCCTTCCTCTCTCTCTCTCCCACAACCCCCCTCCCTCTCTCTCTCTCCACCTCCATTCACTCCCTCTCTCTCTCTCTCTCTCTCTCTCTCTCTCTCTCTCTCTCTCTCTCCCCGGTCGAAATCTGCCAACCCGGTCTCTGTTTCCACATGAAGGTGAGCATACATGTTACATATCCGCTCACTTCTTATCTTCTCCATTCAATTCCCCATCTTTCCAACTCATAATAATATGGGAACTTTTAAATCGATACCCATACCTTGTGGTTTCTGATTCACCTCCACTTTGGTCGGATCTAACGATCAACGTCACACATCGACCTTTGCGATCATCTTTGTTGGTCATTCTACGGATTCTGCACGAAACGAGTTACGCACAATCATCAATTGAATTGGAATGGTCTTCGTGCCTTGACCTCAATAAATTCTGTTAATTTTGAACATCCCCCACCGGACACCCTCTTAAAATGGGTGCTCGAGGATATCTAACGGTATAATTACTTCACATGTATCCTGTGTCTATGCATCATGTGTTCCAATTGTTCGCTCGAAGCTTCTATGATGATTATCAAAACATTATCATAATTCTCAATCGATCTCTCTTGTTTGACCGATCTTACGCAAATAAACATTGACTTGTTGCAATTGATTCTTCCTCATCCCTATGCGCCACTATTAAACATTTCATTTCTTTGTTTATAATAGTTTTGAGCGTATTTATATATCGCAGCATCGGATATACAATATATCGATTCACAAATCGATGGATCACCATACGCCATAAGAATTGGGCATTTACCCTTCATTTGGTGCGATGTTATATAACTTTATAATTTTTATCGAGCTAGAACGACTTTATTCCCAATCGGCCGGTTAGATGCCAATACGATACGTCTCAATTGGGTCGGTTCAATCGGGCCGATTCCAATTTTCAAATGAAAGTTTAGGTTTAAGTTTGTGAATAAGCAAAGGCGTTTCTCCGGACAAAAACATGATCGGATCCAATCTCCAATTGACTAATGGATACGGTCTCTTCCCTGAACTGAGTATTGTGGTAACTTTCTGTGGGGAATGAACTCGTCAACTCAACGTTACAATTAAACACAAACCCACTACCGATTTGTCTCTCAAGGCGAAACAATACAATGTCATGCAATGCAATGAAACCACCTTAATCTATTGACTTCATAATTATATAAGCCCCTTCTAATTCATCTCTAATTATGAAGCACGAGACATCAAATTTACAAAGTCTTCGTATCTGAAACGTAATGTTAGAGCGCACCAATTGATTTCGGGTTATAATTGACCTTGAACAAATTACGGAAGGAAGACAATCCCAATAAATGGAATTTAAACGAACGAACTTCATTTGTATCTACGTACGAAGTTTGCAATTGCGATTGTCGATTTGCTATTTTATATTTGGAAATCGAGTTTGTTCCTCGTATGGATTACTCCATGTGATTTCTTTAATGCCAATTAAACTATTTTTAAACGGCGCCTCCGGCGTTCCATTACATTTGAATTGGTTTTAAAATGGATTGACATTGATTCTTGACGGCGATTTACACTAATAATAACCCAATCCAAAGGAACAATGTTATGCCATGGGTCGATACAAGCGAGGAAGGATTTAAAATACAACCCTTTTTACACGAATGTAACACATTTCATACTTCAAGGATTATGCAACAAGATTTCACATTCGATGGCACTTTTTTTTACATTTCTATCGGCTCAAACTATGGGTCGATTACACGAGATATGAATTTACATTGCCATATTAAATTTAATCCTTCCGGCTTCATTCAATCGTAGATACACCAATCCATAAATATACTTTCAATCGATCAAAACATATATATAATCTAAAACAATGACTTACAACCTTTGTTGGCCGGATCTTCAACGTTCTTGGCCCTTTGCAATTTCTAAAAAGCGACACACACTCCTCATACCTCTATCCTCACTCTCTCTAATTATATAGGAAAAACACAATTGATACAAATACATGGTTTCATGAATCGATTCGATTCCCGAACAGAAATCTCTCAACCTCTCCTAAAAAATGTTTATTCGATCACTCTTTTCTAAACTAACACTAAATAAAGCTTTTAAAAAATCTCTCATACTCTATTCTAGCCAAATAAATCCAACTATTTGGCTTTGTCTCATACGAGGAGGATCACTCGGCCACCTACACCCTATCCTCATAAGTAAACACTCTCATAAAATTAATTAAATTATTTTCTTCCAACCCCTTGTTAGTCACAACATGTGACCATCTTCATCACATTGTGACTAGCACGAATGCTCTTGCATCGAACTCCCAAAGTTGAAACTTTCCATGACCTCCTGGTCATGTGTTTCCTCTTGTCCATCCGATATCCCAAACTTTACTTTGTAGCTGGTCATCACTTTCATTATGCTGATTCAATTCATACACTTAACGACATACATTCCTTCAAATTCCCAAATCTTAATTTCTTGTTGTCCTTTGTTTTTCTTGATACAAATTCACATTTGTGGTCAATTTCTCCTTCTTCTTGTCCATGTTCTCATATAATTTCATCATCCACAATTTCTCGAATTTCCTTCTTACCATTTGTCTACTAGCCCGAACTCCACGACATCTTCTGTTGTACATTCTCCTTTTCCTCTTTCATTTGTTTATCTTCCGCTCCTTTAACAATTTCCATGTCAATACCATCATTCTCAAAAATTATTAAATACATGCTCGAAATATATTTAATTTGACCATTTCTTCCCGTGATCTCGGTTCTTCATCAACGTGCATAAGCACATTGCTCACTGTTGTTCCTCACATCCAAACTGAAAACATACACAACATGTAGTTTCAAAAATGCAAGGCTCTTCATTCGAAGCAGCAATGATCGGCTCCTCATGCTCAACACGAACTATTCCACGATGATTCACTAAATTGTTGAGAAATTCTTCCTCAACATCTCCGATTTCTTCCTCATCAAGAAAACTTTTGGGACGCAATTTCTTGACTATCTTGCTTAACTAAGCTCCATAAGTTTGTAGAATACCTTCCTCTTCTACACAACTTCCTCCAATACTCAGTTTTTCCAAATAAGACAATAATGCCTCTTTCTCTTCTCTGATAAGACTTTGATCTTTCAAAGATTTCCTTGGCTTACCTGCTTCAACTAAGTTCTCGGTGTCAGCTTTCCTTCCCTTCACTTCATAAATCTGCAATGCATTTTGTTCCTTTCCTGTTTCCATCTCCCATTGGTCTCCTATCCATGCTAAAATTCCTTCAAATATGATCCAATAAGTTTCCACTAAAAGAAGACATAACCATTCAGCCATACCTTTTAATTTTCTCCACCAATTGAAGTCTCGAAAGTCCTTATGCATCTCCTTTCTTGCTTGTCTTGCCTCTGCTCCTTCACTTTTTCATACACGGATTTCAAATTCTTTCTGTTGCATGCTTGCAATTTTTGTTCAGAAATAATTAATCCCAAAAAATATAAGATCCTCTTGTCACCGTACTTGGATGATGTCAACACATTCCTCTCATTCGTCTGCATAGATCGGTTCTTCCTCTCTTTGTCATCAACCTGTCTTCGTCCCCAAGGAGAGGTCCTTTCTCTGGTTCACGAGATGTATTCTATTTCTTCATTCTCGGTTGTTCGAAGTAATAATTTCTCGACAAACAATTTTACGACGAGGAATATTTCTCTTCTTCCCACATAAAATCCTTGTTTCCATTTTCTCTAATTCTTTTTCAATAGCGGCTTCTCCAAATAAGTGAGTTACACCTTTATCTCTGACCAACTCTATGTCCCTTACTTCTTTACTCATCCCTTTGTTCCAACTACTTGACATTCTTTTCCCTAGGTCTATGACTTTCCTTTGTATTCTTTGTCATGACCATCAATAATCAATTCCTTTCCTTCCTGCGAGTGAACTTTCCTTGTTCACTAGTGAAGTGCAACTAACCTTTCCATTTTGCACTGTTAACAAGTCTCCTTCATGCCTCACCAAACTTTCCTGTGTTTAGCCTTTTGGCACCTATTAGTTCTTTCCTCGAACCTTTCAACGACTATTAATTCTACCCGGCTTCCCTTCTTCTTGGAATTGTTATCCTCACATCCTGATCACAATTGTGGAGTTGCCTAGGCTACTGCATCTTCAATTGCTCACTTCCTTTCTTCATTCGGTAAATTTATTCTTGTCGGTGTATCACCTTCATTCCTCTAGGATTTCTTCTTGCTCGATCTTCTTTACATAGCTCATATGTGATCTTTGGTACAACTCATTTCACCTTCCGACAAATCACTTGCTTTCAACGGCCCATGATCTTTCCACATCAAATCAGTCATGCAATCAACTTAAACATTTTTACCAGACCTTCCCGGGCATTCTCTGCTTCTCCATTCTGACCTCAACGTTGTTTGTAACCTGATCATCATCTTCATCAACACCCTTTCTGGAAATTATACATATGCTCAATTTAAAACTTAGTTTTCCCAAAACAATTCTTTCAGAGCGTTAACCTAGCTCTGATACCAAAAATTGATGCAGGGCAATCCTGCATGACCCAGTTATCTGTTTCCACCTATGAAGGTGAGCATACATATTTTATATCCCGCTCCTTACTATCTTACTCCATTCAATTCCCCATCTTGCCAACTCATAATAATATGGGAACTTTTAAATCGATACCCATACCTTGTGGTTTACAATTCACCTCCACTTTATTCGGATCTAACGATCAGCATCACCACATCGACCTTTGCAATCATCTTCGTTGGTCGTTCTGCGGTTCTACACGAGAAACGAGTTCTTCACAATCATCAAT
>JAXQQM020089834.1:195000-262500 GCA_034641835.2 Pinus albicaulis
TCCATCTACCTATCTCTCACCTTCTCCCTGTATCTCTCCTTCTATTTACACCCCTCTCTCTATATCTCTCTCTGTCCCTCCTCATATATCTCTCTCTATCCCCCCCTCGCTCCTCATCTCTCTCTCCCTCTCTCTCCACGTCCCTTTCAATTTCCCCTCGCTTCCCCCCTCTCTTCCTCCCCCTCCCTCTCTCTCCTCCTACCTCTGCCTCCACCGCCCCTCCCCCTACTCACCATCTCTCTGTCTCTCTCTCTCTCTCTCTCTCTCTCTGTCCCCTCCCTCTATCTCTCGCTCTCCCCCCCTTATCTTTCTCCCTTTCCTCCCCCTATCTCTCTCCCTCTCCCTCTCTCTTCCCTTCTCCCTCTATCTCTCGCCTATCTCTCTCCCTCTCCCTCTACCTTCCCTTCTCCCTCTATCTCTCCCTCTATCTACCCCTCCCTCCCCATCTCTGTCACTATATCTCCCCCTCCCTCCTCATCTCTCTCTCTCTCTCTCTCACTCTCTCTACCTCCCTTCCTGTTTCACTCCCACTAGCCCCCCTCTCTCTCCCCCTCCCACTCTCTCCTCCTACCTCTCGCTCCACTGCCCCTCCCCCTACTCTCACTCTCTCTCTCTCTCTCTCTCTCTCTCTCCCTCACACACACACACACTACCTCCCCCTACCTTTCTCTCTCTCCCCTCATCACTCTCTCCCTCTACCCCCTCCCCCCCCTCCTCCCTCCCACTTTACCCCTCTCACCTTCCCCTCCCTCTCTCTCCTCCTACCTCTCCCTCAACTTCCCTACCTCCATATTCTCTCTCTCTCTCTCTCTCTCCCCCTCACACACACACACACGAGGCTCACTTCCCTCCCCCTCTCTCCCCCTACCTCCCCCTCTCTTCTCCCCGCGCGCTCTCTCTCTCTCTCTCTATCTCTCTCTCTCCCTCTCACCCTCTTCTCCCCATATCTCTACCGCTCTCTCCCCCTCCCCTCTCCCTCCCTCTCCTTATCCCCCTCTCCCTCTCTGACACTCTCTCCTTCCCTCTTCCTCTCTCTCTCTCTCTCTCTCTCTCTCTCTCTCCCTCCCTCCCTCTCTCCCCATCCCCTTCAACTGCCCTATTCCCCCCCTCTCCCTCTCCCTCACCCTCTCCCTTTCCCTCTCCCTTTGTCCCCTTGCTCTCTCTCTCTCTCTCTCCCCACCCTTCTCTCTTCCCCACTCTTGATCCACCCCCCCTCTCTCTCCGCCTCCCCCTCCCGATCTCTCTACCACTCTCTACCCCCATATCTTTCTCCCACGCCCCCACTATCTCTATCCCTCTCCCTCTCTCTCCCATTCTCCATCTCTCTCTCTGCCTCTCCCCCCCCCCCCCTCTCTGTCTCTCCCCCTCCCTCCCCATCTCTTTCTCTCTCTATCTCCCCCTCCCTCCCCATATCTCTCTCCCTCTCTCTCCCTTGTCTCTTTCTCTTTCTCTCTCTCACCCTACATCCACCTCCGCCTCCCTCCCTCCCTCCCTCCCTCCCTCTCTCTCTCTCTCTCTCCCTCCTCCTACCTCCCCGTCTCCCCCCTTCCCCCCTCCCTCTCCCTCCCTCCCTCCCTCTCTCCCTCCCTCCCTCTCCCTCTCTCCCTACCCTCTCTCTCTCTCTCTCTCTCTCTCTCTCTCTCTCTCCCTCTTGCCTTCCTCTATCTTCATCTCTCTCTCTCACCCTCCTCTTTCTCTATCTCCCACCCCTCACTCTTATTATCCCTCTCTCTCATTATCACCATCATATCATCTAAGAAATTAAAGTATGCCATTTAACAAACAAAAACATAATCATCATTATCATAACCATATCATTTAAAAAATACTATCCACATCACATAGAAAACAAAAACATGTTATCAATTAGAAATCAACAATCATCATATTATGTAAGAAACATAATAATTATATGATCTTACAAATAATAAAACAAATAAATAAATAATCATATACAAATTAAACTTGCGAAAATTGTCAACATAATATTATTGTTCAATGCAATCATATCATCTAATTAGGAAAAACACAACCATCATATCACATAAACAAACAAAAATTTCTTTCATTTGAGAAAACACATAAAATACACCAACATTTACTTATGAATATAAACAAAATCCTTCTATACATAAATATCAATGTCGTGTCATCTAAAAAATAAGATATATTTTTAAAAATTACAACTTATGGGTACATTTAAAAAAAAAAAAAACTTTTTTAAAGAATCTTTTCACATTTGAATAAACAAATGCATATATTTCACATATCATATATAAATAAAACAATTTTACTAATAAAACAATTTAAACTATTTTATATCATCCAATTTTCAAATGATAAATAGTTACATATAATAAAAGAATACAAAGATGTCCTTTCACATTATAAACCATCACATATAAATCAAAAAATTCAATTCAAAAAAATATTCCTTTCTTTATTATATAATTTCAATTAATAAGTAATTATACAAATAAAAATCTGACTAAACAATTCAAATATAATAATTAACTAAAAAATTCATGCACTAATAAAAATATAAATATAAATATAAATCATATAAATCCAATATTATATAATATAGAACAATAAATTTAATTATATGATATTAATTTAATTTTATATAAGTATTTATTGAATAACCTAAATATTCAAAATAACATAATCAAATATTTAAAAAAGATAAGATAAAACATGAAATTTATGGAATGTAAAGAATAATTTATACACAAATTTAAATGAGTAATGATACGGGAGTTGAAAATTAATGTTTAAAATCTATAATGATATAAAAATGAAAATTAATATATATATATATATATATATATATATATATATATATATATATATATATATATATATAATTGAATAAAGCGAGCTATTTGGATGGGAGATAATCACTTGCACGCATACGCGAAGAGAAATGGCATATAGCTTTAGCCACCTATGACAAAGTTAAAAAGAGATAATCGCTTGCGGGCATGTTTGTGAAGAGAAGTGGTGTATAGCTTTAACATTTATGACAAAGTGAAGAAGAACAATGATTCCAGAAAGGGCTAAATATAATTATTTAGGGAAATTTATCTTGATAAATGAGACAGGAACCTGATGATATATAAACTAAACTGAATAAATTAAATATTTAAAATAACAAAATCAAATATTTAAAAAAAGAGAAGATAAAACATGAAATTTATGGAATGTAAAACAATAATTTATACACAAATTTAAAATCTATAATGATATAAAAATGAAAAATAATATATACATACAAAATTAACGGTGAATAAATCAGAGTGGATGGGAGATAATCGCTTGCGGGCATCTGCGAAGGGAAATATCATATAGCTTTAATATCTGTAATGATGAAGAAAAACAGTTCGAGAAGGACTAAATATAATTATATAGAGAAATCTATCTTGATACATGAGACGGTAAATTGATGATATATAAATTAAACCCATGACTAATGATATATAAACTAAGCGATGATATGTGATTAATAAGTAACGAGAATCATAAAGTAATAAAATAACCATACCAAAATAAATACCGAAGCATACCTGTCATGGCTGCAAAAAATATGACACAACGTCTTTCACTCGTCTCGTCCATGCAAATCCCTTCTCTATCGATGAAACAACAACTCGGCTCTTGACCAACACATGGAAACGAACAAACACGATAAGACGGAGACACGAAGTCACGACCACACGGAGATAGACATTGACTCTTCAATAATCCCTTCTCCCCATCGATATAAACAGTGGGAGCGGACTATCTTCGGAAGTTGTCTTTACAATGCATTATAGTGATCATATACGTACAATGCCTAAATTCGTGTTAGGTTCCACTGTGATCGAACCTAAAACTCGGCGATTACAGTTGTTTTGCTGAATTCGCACATTGATAAGCTTTGTTTTGCTAATTGGGTGACTGAAGCACATTTTTGTGTTGTCTCTCCTACTAATTTTGTGGTTATTGTCTCCTCACAACGTATGCCCGACCCGATGAATGAGATCCCATAACTCCCCGGATGGTTGTGTCTCCTTTACATTGATTGTGCACTCAATCGTGGGGAGAATGAGATCCAATAACTCCCAGATCTTTGAAGACAACTTACGAAGATATTTCGTTTCGGACTATTCGTTTAAAGGATCCTTCCCGTTAAAAAAAAATCTTCATCGACGGGTCGAGCGGACCACAACGTCTATAACCAAAAAGAATGCTTCAAAAGCTTTCTATGAAAAAAGCTGAATGATTTTTCAAGAACAAGAAAAAATATCTGCACATATTTTGGATATTCCTTAAATGATCATTCCCATTAAAAAAATCTTGATGGACCGTTAAAAGGAGCGGACCACAACGTCTATAAAAAAAAAAAAAAATCTTAGAATGCTTCGAACTCCTTCCAAGAAAAAAGCTGAAGATGTTTTTCAAGAAAAAGGGTTCAAGAAATTCTCTTCACCTCCACGTCATCTATCCAGGTCCCATATGAAGTAGTTCGGTTCTCTTCAATTTGGAAGGTTTGGTGGAATCTTTGATACTCGGTACTAAGTACTTCATGTAATCTTGCCCTTTTACGGTCTCTGTATTTTTGTGCCATCGACGAGGTAATATTATTTAGAAGTAGTTATCGTCAGAAGTAGATTATATTCTCTCATTTCCGATCTTAGCATTCAATATAATTGCCTATGTTTATTTTAAGTTATATTTTATGTATTTTTAATACTAAATTAAATTTAATGTCGGAGATGAAAATGATTTTTTAGGCGCTCTTTTTTCAAAGGATTTTTAAATGTTTTAACTTAAATTTTTTAATATGTAGAATTCTAGTAAGTCATGGTTTATGGTTTTTTAAAGTACTGAATCTATCTATTCATTCCAAAATATATTTTAAATAAAAATAAATCATAATTTTTCTTAAAATTGAATCCCCAAATTCTAGTGAAAAATGACATTTCATCTATAAATTAAACCCTGCCCTAATATAATGTGTTTTCCAACTCAAGATTAAAATGAAGTCAAGCTTAATTTGTAAATTTCCATTGGAAATATTTTCTTTTTAATTCTTGTATTGCTCATTTAAATGCATTTATAACATCTAAAATAAATTAAAGTCACTCATTATATAGTTTTATTTTATATGTACATTTCATTGTATTAAATTTTCTTTCCACTCCTATTATTTTTTTGTTAAATTATATTTCCTTTGTTTTTTTTTTTTTTTTTTTTTTTAATTATTTTTTGTTTTGTTTTGTTTTGTATTAAAGGTATTTTTTTGTTAAAATAGTTTGTAGGGTTGTCACACCCATCTACAACTTTTACATAGTAAAGACAAAAATAAATTTTTTGTCTGTTGTTTTAATATATATATATGCCGCAAACACTACAGATTCCATTTATATAATCATAAGACTACAGCTATAACATTCGACAAACCATAAGTCATTGCAAGTCTAATGTTCCAATGCACAAATCAACTTTTAACTGGCTTAGTGTATAATAAATTGAAGAAAATCACACGAAAAAGTACGCTTGGGTTTAATGATGTTATTATAAATGCAATCAATTAACAAATATCACCGTGAGATTGATTTACTGATCGATCAGTCGAGATCTTGGGTTATCCGCCAGATGAGACTCATTGGTTTCCCGTCGTATCTATTCATTAATTCCATATCCCAATTGGAGATTAAATACTCGGCCACATGGCGTCTTGCTCTACTTGCCGGGGTACAGATGTCACCCTTCAGATATTTCGTAGTACAGGGAATTAGTGTTTGAGAGCCAACGGTGAAATCGTGCCTCGATTTCCGCAGAGAAAATGAGGGAAAAGCGGCGAGGAGGTTTCTGTCTGTCGACCTTGTCTCACAATGATGTTGCTTGTTCATTGCGCGCTATTTGACTCGGCTCCTTTCTGTTTATCTTGAAGGTAGACAAATCACAGCTTAGCTCATGTTCATCTTCCAGTTGATTTTCTATATGTAGTCCTACAAACTTTTCTTTGTTTTCACTTAAATCCTTTAGCTGTGGCCCTGAGAAAAGGGTTTTGACTTACAGGTTTACCTTTGTCAAACATGGTGCAGGTTAAGAGCTTCTATTTGCGGTCTTGAAACTCCAGATAAGCTCCGGCTTGGTTTCAACAGGTATGGCCGCCTTCAGCGTCGATTATTTCCTCTTTGTCTTCTGTTTAGGATTGAACCTCCCAACTCCAGGTTAGGCACATTTCAACTTCACTGTTCCGGGTCTTCGACTTATAATCCTCTAAGCCTTGGTTTCTGTTCTGAAAATGGACAGGTTATGCGGGATTATTCCTCCCTTGCCAGGCACGTTCCAGAGAAAAATCCTTTTTCTTCTTATGTATCTCTTCTTGCCCATTTTACAACTTATCCAACAACTGGTTCTCAGATTTTCTAACAAGTTTACTTGGTTTGCAGGTGAGAGGGCCATGCTAAGCCGTCCTTCTACTGTGCAAAATTTTTAGTTTGTTCTAACGGCTGTATTGACTATTCTCTCATTTGCACAGGTACTCCGCCGCTCACAAATGCATGAAGCCGTGGCATGAGTTTTATATAGCGTAGTAATTGGTTTACTGGTTACCATGCCTAGGGTTTCATTTAGCCACAGAAAGTCTGTTAACTTTTCTTCTCTGAGCCTCGACTCAGTGTTAATTTTGTGAGTTCAGGGTGATACTTTGCTAAAAAAACGATGTATTATTCTTTGGCTGCAAATTGTTATGGCCAAGTCCCTTGGCTATAGAATTTTTATACTTGAATGTGCTGTACTAAATCTAATTTCTTTGTGGCTCGATATATAGTTCCTCCTCCTTTACAGTGATCGAAGGTATGGCTGATATGTTTACTGTAACCGACGCATGACCTTGCTCTTTTTATTTAAGTATCCGCCTCAAATATTGTTTTAGTTAACTTGGAAATGTTTACACATAAACAATAGAGTAAAGGCATTAGATCGAATACTCTCGGCCCACCCTCTTGGGGTTTATTCTTTTGGCACCGTTAATTTGATGTTCTTTTCTATTGAACAGTTACTGGTTCCGGCCATGTTTTAACAGGTCGAGTAATCTTTGATATAGTTGCACTGTTATGAGCATGTATCCGTAAAGAGTTTCTCGTTTACGTTGACAACAGTATTCATCTGTCTTAAATTTTTTTGTAGTACTGTATGCTCTTTTTGCAGTATCCTGTGATATTTCATAAGTTATGACTTAAGATAGAATGTTTCGGGGATCGATTCTCACCTCTATCTTTGTTAAACAATTTGCTAGTTCAGTTTACTTAGACCCTTCGGCACTGGCCACCGTTTTAAGGCCGCGTATAGCTTCAGGTAAACGAACAGGAGCGGGTAGGGTTTTCAACCCAACTCAGCTCTACAAGTTTAGTGCTGGGTTCTTGACCCTGCCGTGAAGAAATATAGAAACTCTATTTGGATAGCACGTGTATTATTTTTTTCTCTCGCATGCATAACAGTTAACTACTGGTTTTTCTTGTTTTATCCAACATCCATGTTTACTTATTGTTTTCTGTGTCTATTCCTTTCTTTTTACGCCCAATGCATATATATATATATATATATATATATATATATATATAACCCATATCGTATTTTCATTTAAACTCCTATAATAAACAAAGTACATTCATTCCTTTCCATTTCTTCTGTTAACTACATTGAAAACGATTCACATACATAGAAAGAATTTATTTCCACAGATATTATGCTTTTCCGGGCCATCTGTTAATCACGGGTCAATTACCAGAGTAATATTTCCACATACAAAAATTATGCGCAGAAACTTTTCTCTAGTCAATTGAATAAACATCAGAGTAGTAAAAATTGTTTTCGGTTTATACTAGTAACAATAAACAATTATTCCTGTAACATAAAATTTAAATCTTTCTGAAGTACTTATCTGGTAGGAAATGAAAGCTCCTAAAACTGTGGTCCTCCCAACCATCAAGGGAGGCAATGACGTCCTCCTCTTTCCCCCTAGCTCTAGAACTTCAGTCGGTGCCATGGGAACAATGGATAATCCTTCTGTCGTGACCTCTGGATGGCTAATCTAGCCACAGACAGATAATTTGGTTATAAGGTTTGCAGAAGTTGTTCTCAACTGGTCTTTTACCCAGCTCTAGAGAATACTTCACCTTGTTTTCTTTTTCCAGAAATTTCACAGAACCCCTATCCCTCTCCTGGGATTTCCTTTTATCCCTGGATGTTAGGTAACTGTCTTCCAACTGTTCCCAACCACCTCCTATTCTTAGAAACTTTACCAACAATTTTAAGAGATCCTCTTTTCATTTACTAACTCAGTAATTCAAAGTAAAATGGTGTTTTGTGCTTCTTTTGCCAAAAAATAAAGTAAACAAATAGTAAAATAAACAAATTGTCTTTTCAACCTATTCATGCTAATTAGCTCTTAATGAGGTTGTCACAATGGTTTTAAAGTCTTTTTTACTTTTTTTCTTCTACTTTTAGATATATTTTCTCTAAGATTATTTGGTTTTCTTTTACAATATGTAATAACTAAAATTTTATTAAAATATTTATCCTAGAGTTTGAGAGAGAATATTTATCTTTCTATTTTCCAAACAACTATAATTTTTTCTAGAGAATTATGTGATTTAGAATATGATTCCTTCTCACTTATACCACAAATCATGTCCTTCAAAACATACAAAAAAATATATTTTCATGTTATACATGTCTACTATAGAGAAGATTCATTATTATTTTGAGAACAATCATGGTCAACTAAACCTCTCAAACCAATCAAGGGTTAAGTTGTCTCTACCCATAGTTTGATATATTACACATCACATCCATATAACAAGAAATCTCTCAACAATGTCTCTACCCATGGTTTGATGTATTTCACATCACATCCATATAAAATGAAATCTCTCAACAAGATTACACACCTCATCATAAGAATTTTTACCATTGTACCTCACTCCTTTACGACCTCACTCTACATTTGATTTCTCTTTCTATGGAAAATATGCAAGAACTATGCTTTTCAACTATTCTAATCTATAGAGAATCTCCTGAATACTTTCAATGTAATTGACAACCCTTACATGTGTAGTACGGTATGCCCTTATAAATTTTGACATAACATCTATAACTCATTTAATTTTTAATTCATCATATTTGATATAATGCAATAAAGACAATGCAATTTTTTTTTTTTGAGGTAACATAATTTCCATATATGACCATAGTCATTTATACACATGAATTAAACAACAAGAACAAGTGCTCAATTCTAATTTTTTCATTTCTAGCTTTAAAATATATAGAAATATCTTAGATTGCATTTTTAGGCACTAGACACAGAATATAAAGGCAATACACTTCTATACATTTTCTTCTTAAAATTTAGCCAGAAAATAATGTTATTGTATCTTAAAAAAAAATTTGATTATTTTTTTTTTCATGACCACAATCACTTGCACAAATGATAATAATAAGAAGAAAAAATGTTGACATCCCAAATTTTGTGATTTCATAAACATACTTAATCACTATTCATTCTTGATCATTCTTTTATGCATTTGCTAATATTTGTAGCTCTCCTGTTTAAGTTCAATTGTCATGTGCATTAAGGAAAAATTCATTAAGGAATCTAAATATTGTATTTGTTCCTTATAGTGATAAAATTGAGTTTTCATTTCTTTCATTAACGACTCTAAATCATCTAGTTGTTTCTTATGATGATAAAATACCTTAATCTATCTTTGAGGCTATTATCATGGAACTTCCACAACTTATCAAGTGTGTGCCCATTCAAAATTCGAATTTAACAATGCTTGTTTCTAGGTAGGACATAATGTAGTGGTAGGCCTATTTTGTTACCTAGTTGGCTTCTAGTGCTTTGTTAATGGGATTAATATACATATTAGCGTAGATATATTTTAATCGAAGGTTTAATAAGCATTAAGATGGATTATAAGAAAATAAAAACATAATGGATCAATGTATAAAATATCTAGGTTAAAATAGATATAAATTGATTTATTCTTTTATTAGAGATTTTTAGTATTAGTACGGTAGGTTCTTGTTTTAATTTTATTTTACATTTGTATGAATTTTGTAATTTTTTTTAAATTTAATTAATTAGAATCAAGATTGCTCCCATAACATGCCCACATGCATATGTCTCCACTTCAAACTGATATTGTAATTCTATTAATGCTAGTACCAATGTTTGACTAATATTCTTATTTAACACTTTAAATACTCTTCGACGACCATTTTCCCACTCAAAACTCTTGCAACTTGAAATTATGGTGTGGAGTGGTGTTGCTACTACTAACAACAAGTTTATGAATTTCTTCAAGTACTATGTTGCCTCAACAAAACTCTTATCCTCAGAAACATTTAGTAACCCTTACCAACAACTTCATGATGACCTCCATCTTGGAAGGATCTATCTTAAAATCTCCTCCATCTATCATATATCCCAAATACACCATAGTCTATTATGATAAATCACACCTCTTGAGATGTGACAATGATTACTTCTTCTTTAAAGTCTCTAGCACCAACATCAAATCTGATATGTTCTCCTTGTAGGTAGCAATGTATACTAGTCATTAATCCAAATAAAAAATAAAAAATGAGCTTATACAAGTGCACGATATATCACTAATTAACTTGATGAAATTATTTCGTGCATTTCATAGGCTAAATATCATAACTAACCACTAATACAAACCTTCTCTAGCTTTGAAGGTGGTCTTCTAGGTATCTTCTTCTTTGACTCAAATCTAGTGACCCCGTGATTGTAAGTCTATCTTGGTGAAGTATTTATCTTGTTACATAAAAGATCCTCTATCCTAGGCAAGAGGTACCCATTATTGAGAATAATTGTTTTTAAAACCTATAGCCAATGCACATGCACCAAGTCACATCCTTCTTAGGCACAATTATAATGGGTGACCCACATGTGACGTACGGTCAAATAACACTATATTCCAATTGCTATTACAACTACTTCTTCACCTCATTTCCCTTTATAAACAATTAACATTTCATAATGGAGAGTTTCAAAACAATTGGATCTCATGCTCCACTTGCCTCTTGGGTGGTAGCCCTTTAGGATTCTAGAGCAGAACCTTGTATACATGTACATAATCTTCCAATTATGTTTTTTTTTCCTTGATAGACCCCCCTAAGGACGACCTTTATTTCACCAACTATTCTACAAACTAATTTTATCTTAAAAGTAGTAAAGCATACTTTTTTCTTGAACTAATTAGTTTCAACGCTTAGTCAGCACTTACAAACAAATTTTTGGAGTTTCCCTTAAGTGTGTTTGAACTAGATTTATGCAGGAATATAATGAAATGAAAAAATACACATAAACGTAGAGATGCAGTGGAAATAAAACTTCATTTAATTAACAACCAACCAAGATCCATCTTAACTCTTGATCTATTAAGCGTCCAGAGGGATCAAACCTCTAGAGCTGAAAACTTATTTTCTGAGTGCAAAAGTTGACGAGAAGTTTGCACCTCTAAATATTTGATCCCTCTCAGCCCTTCACAGATCCGAAATTAATATGGATCTAGGATTTTTTTATATAAATTTAGAAATAGATTCTTGAAATCACTTTGTTTTGCAGCGGGGCAAGGTTTCAGGCAAGACATAAATTAAATCATTCTAATTTGGTGGTGTTTCTCCCAACACATAAATTAAATCATTCTAATTTGGTGGTGTTTTTACCAATGCATAAATTAAATCATTATAATTTTGTGGTAAGAGTGATTGGTTACACGACCGCATCCATGGAGTCGAAGTAGATGAAAAGGTAAAAACATAAAATTAGAAAAAAAAATGAAAGAGCAAATACAATTAGACACTTTATTTGTGTTAAATTTGTATATTTACCGGGAGAAGTGATTTTTCATTAAGACCAACGTTAGATTAATTGTATTAAATTTTAAACATTAAATGTTAAACATTACTTTTATAATTACATTTATGTTTACGTTTATAAGTGTGATATTAGATGCATCCAAATTTATTAAATTTAATAATATTAATATTATAACATATTAATATGAATATTATAATCAATAGTAATATTAGTATTAATTTTTTAATATTAATATTAGGGTATTTGGCCCTTAGGCATCACCTAAATAAAACCTCTTTTGTGAGTGTTCGTAAATATAAAGAGTATGGAGTAAATATAAAACGAGGTTTTATTTTTACCATTCCTATGGTTTATTTATATTTATATTTATTTACCATACCTCTTTTATTTACCATGGTATTTGTCCCATAGGCTTGGTATATACTTATATGTTTATTTCTAATCATATTTGATATTTTTTATGTATTTACCATACCTCTGTATACCTCTTTTATATTTATTTATTTACCATACCTCTTTTATAAATATGGTATTTGACCCATAATATTTAGCCCATGGTATTTGGCCCATAGGATTCACCTAAATAAAACCTCATTTTTTAGTTTTCTTTATGGAGTAAATACAAAAATAGGTTTTATTTATTTACCATACCTCTAGTCTACTTATATTTCCATAGTCTTTAGCCCATGGAATTAATAAAAATTTGTACCATGGTATTTGGCCCATAGGATTCACCTACGTAAAACAACATTTTTAGTTTTGGTAAATATAAAGATGTTTATGGAGTAAATATAAAAAGAGTTTTTATTTATTTACCATACCTCTAGTCTACTTATATTTTTGTTTATATACCATACCTCTAGAGTAATTATAAAAAGAGGTTTTATTTATTTACCATACCTCCAATTTATTTATATTTTTATTTACTCACCATACCTCTAGAGTAAGTATAAAAACAGGTTTTATTTTGTATTTACCATACCTCGGTCTATTTATATTCTAATTTATTTACCATACCTCTTTTTTTAGTGTTGGTGAATATAGATCCAATTTATATATTTTTTTATTTATTCACCATACCTCTGGAGTAAGTATAAAAAGAGGTTTTATTTTTTTATTTAGCATACCTCCGTCTATTTATATTTTGATTTATTTACCATACCTCTTTTTTGAGTGTTCGTGAATATAATCGGACATTCCAAATGTTTATTTAAAATACATATCTTACCGTACATTTCTCACATTACATTTAAACATGTGCCTTATACTCCGACATGTAAAAGGTCTACATTACATTTCTCACATTGTAACAAATAGTTGAAATATGCTTACAAACAAAATGGAAATTAACTAGCTAGGGCGGTGGTAGCCTATTTCCAAGAAGAGATGTGGTGGCTACAAGGCTATGAACTATGTTACAATGAGGCTCAAAGGCCTATTTATTATTGAGGAACAATTGAAAACCCAAATCATACAAATACGTTACCCTAGGAGATGAAAAGCCAAAACTATGGACCTTGTTTTGGGTGTGAAAAATCAATGGAACTCCTTGTTTCTCCAGAAGTTCAGGACCCGAAAAACTGCTAAAAATAGTAAATTGTGCTATAATTAAGAAAACTAAAAAACGTGAAAGAAACAATGGTGGGGGTCCAAGTGGAATATTTGGGTGGCCACCAATATCCACCTATATTATTCCTCCCCCATTAGGAAGCAATGGTCCCCATTGCCTTGAGGTCCTCCCTCAGATGAGGAAACTTCTGTTGCACTTCTTAGCTGGTGAGCCACTTGCCATGGTGAAGGAGTTCGCCTACTTTGGCAACTCGATATATCGGGATCCTTTGTTTTCAACTGTGCTTGATATTTGTATCCTTGATATGATCAGTTGTGGCTTGGTCCATGTAGTAGGGGTTTAACTCTTTTGTTGTGAGTTATTCTTCCACATCGGATATTTCTAATACAGGCAGAAAGTAGGGTTGAAGGCAGTACACATTGAATACTCGATGCACACCAAGGAAGTTTGGAATGGTGAGATAAATGGCATTTCCCTTACACCCTTGGTGATGGTGTATGGCCCATATCGGAGTGGGCAAATCTTGCGGCGAGGTCCAGCAAGCCTCTCCTTCGCAAATGTAGACACACTTTGTTGCCCACCTGGAATTTATGTGTCACACGATTTTGATCATGTCAGTGCTTGTAGTTAGCACTGGCTCTGTACAATATGTCATGAACTTGTTGGAGGATGTGCTTAATGCACTAAATGAAGTTGTTTGACTTGGTAGCCTTACATTGGAAACCAGCTGAATCTACCTGTGTAGCCGCAAATGGCATAGCTACGCCAATGGGACACAGTGGTTCGAATCCTAATCTCACCTGAAAGGGGATGTGGTTTTTAGCAATGGAGAGCCCAGTTATATTTATGTTGTACATAGGGGATGCTCTCATCCCATGCGAGTGGATGCTTTGAGTTGTCCACCATCGACCAGAGGCTGCACCAAAATTTAATCAAGAACCTATTGTCCTGATGTGAGATGATAGACTGTGGGATCCCAAAGTGTACCCACACTCATTCAAAGAAGAGTTTACTAGTGGCTTCTACTGTAATATTCTTATTGTAGGCTGTCATAATGGCCATCTTTGATAATCTGTCAACGACCAGAAAAAAAAAGTCATTTCGATGCTTAGTATAAGGAAGTGCGGACATGTAATCCATGGAGATGGATTCCCAAGGTCGACTAGGGGTACACCGTGGAGTATATAGGCCTTGCTTCTTGATGGTTGGTTTGGAAATGACACAGGCAGTGCAAAACTTGATGTACTTCCTGACATCATGTCAAAGGTTTGGCCAATAAAAATAATTCTACAGTACTTTCATTGTTTTCTTGACCCCAAAATTCCCAACGACCTAATTGTAGCACGCTTCCCAAATCATCTTAGCACGCTTGCTTGAAGGAGAAAAAAGGTGTCCCAAGTCACATAGCAGGGCATCCCAGATTGTAGATCTGGAACTTGCTTACCCTTCAAGTGTGTATTGTATGCATGGCTGAATTCTCGGTCGCTTTGCTAGAGAAGCGTCCAATTGGAACTCTCGTGCCCAGAAGAGTTGAGAACAATGGTTAGCACTACAATCAATGGTCTTCTAAGGCAGTTTTCAACATTATTAGTGTTGCCCTTCTTATAATTGATGTTCAAATGAAATTTTTGCAAGTATGTGGACCACTTCTGATGGTGATCATTCTGCAACTTCCCCTGTGTCTGTATGAATTGTAGGGGACAGTGGTTTGTGCAGATGACTATTTCCTTTTCCAAAATGTAATGATTCCATTGTTAGAAAGCTTTCACAATGGATTACATCAGTGGGATACTTTCAGACTGTGTCATAAAGTGTCTCATTGTGACATGCCATTGGATGCCTCTATTGAGAAAGAAAAACCACAATAGCATATTTAGAGGCATTTGTCTCGACCTCAAATGGTTGTTACAAGTTTTGTAATGTGAGCACTTCTTCAAAGAAGAGGTGATGTTTAAACTCTACAAATGCCTTATGTTGATATTTCTACCAAAATTATTTTTCTTTCACCCCCCCCCTTGGTGACTTGACTCAAGGGCCAAGTGATATGAGAGAATCCCAACATGAACCTGTGGCAGAAATTT
The DNA here is from genome assembly GCA_034641835.2 of Pinus albicaulis. NCBI lineage: Eukaryota > Viridiplantae > Streptophyta > Pinopsida > Pinales > Pinaceae > Pinus > Pinus albicaulis. Next base: position 210,560 of record JAXQQM020089834.1, read on the forward strand.
GCAAGGCCCAAAAAGTTGTGGAGCTCTGTTAGAGTGGTTGGGGTTGGCCGATCCTGAATGACTTGGATATTGGTTGGATCCACATTCACCTACGGCTCATCAATAATGCATGAAAGATATTGAAGTTGGGTCATCCCAAAAGTGCACTTCTCTGAATTGGGACACAAATTGTGTTGTTGTAGTGTTTGGAGGACTTTTCAAATGTGATTGAGGTGCTCTTCCCAAGCATTGATGAATATCAAGATGTCATAGAAGTATGACACTACAAATGAGTTGGTGAATGGATGCAAGATGTCATCCACCAACCTCATGAAGGTTGCAAGGGAATTCATCAACCCGGAAGGCATGAATAACCATTCGAAAAGGTTCTCCCTGGATTTGAAGGCTGTCTTCCACACATCAGAGAGTTCAATTGGTACCTTGTGATACCTAGACTTCAAGTCGAGCTTACTAAAATATTTCTCCCGCTTGAGTTGGTATAGAAGGTCGTAAATATTTGGGATTGGGTACCTATTCCAGACAGTGATCTTGTTTAGCACTCGATAGTCAATAAAGATTCTCAAACTCCCATCCTTCTTTTCCACCAACATGATCGGGCTCCTACAATGTGATGAACTCAACTGAATGTGACCTTTCTGCAGCAAATCCTGAATCTGCCTCTTTATTTTATCATCCTCCACAAAAGAGTTCCGGTAGATTGTTCCATTGGGCAGCGACGAACCTCGAGTAAGATCGATGGAGTGCTTGAATTGACAGTGCAGATGCACCCCTGCCGAGGAGGTGATGATATCATCATACTCCTCCATGACCTTGTCCATCTATTTTTTCCCAGTGGAGGAGCCTTGTGTGGAGGTCATGACCACAATCTTCTTCTTTCCCCAAGGGCAGATCTTCAAGAAAATAATTTTTCTGGTTTTTGAAATGAGCATACTACATTGTTTTGTAGGAACCAAAGAGATGGTGATAGGTGATGCTACCTCTGCTACCATGTACAACTTATTTCCAAAAGTAATAATAACAGCACGAGGTTGTGACTCATACACATCATGTCACTTCCACAATTATGGTTGGCTTAATAATATATGAGAAACATGAAGAGGACCAATGTCACATAATACCTTATCTGTGAAGGGCTTCATGTTGTAGGGAAGGTGGCACTACTGGCTGACGTGGAGATCCCTTCCTTCGTGAAGCCACTCGATGGTTTCGGTTGTGGGTGTGTTGTGGTCAAGAATCCTAGCAAGTCAGGACCTCGATTGAGATGAGGTTCTTTTGACTCCCACTGTCAACAATGAACTTTAGCGGGGAACCCTTTACCCACATTTGGGAACGGAAGAGGCGCTCTCCCTCCTCTGGATTTTATGGTTCCTTCTTCTAGATCTTCTTGGTGGCGATGATGGCGTTGGGATCGGCATCAATAATACGCTACCCTTTTTCATTCCCCTTTTCAGGTTCTGATTTGGAGTCAGAGCAAGCATCTGATTCAGAAAACTTCAACTTGGCCACTAGTGACTACCTGGCTTGACACTCAATTGTGTTGTGAGCAGAGCTATTATGGAACTCATACCACTTCTCGCTATCCTTCTTTGGCTTCTTGGTGTTATTATTTGTTTGCGTCTTTGGTGGGTTGTCTTGAGATGCCCTTCATTGTCTTTGTCCTTTGTTTTATGCTTTGGGGGCACCTTTCCCTTACTTTTGATTTTCAGATCCAAAGTCTCACTTATTATATTTGACATTTTTCTCAATCTTGAAATAATACCGGTATGCTGCACTAATTGAGCAGATGTTGAGGAACAAAATTTGAACAAAATTTCCTCCTGAATACATATGTGCAGAAAATTGTGGTACTTCAGTACCAAATGTTTCTATGAATCTTTGATACTAAACATTGTGCTCATGGTATGGAATAAATTCATCAGATCATGAACATCTTGATCCCTTTATTGCCACAATGTATTCCATTGTATGTATTTATCCTCATAGATCATCACGGGCTAATATTTTTACTTGATGGCATCTTGAAAAGAGTTCCAAGTCGGTGCGGACGAGAACAAGGAGGGTTCCTCGTCGCCCTTTTTCTCCCAGTGGGTTTCTCACCAGTCCTTGACATGGGGGGCGGCTTTGAGGAGTGAAAAATTAATACTTTCTCAGACAAAACCGTGTTGAACTGAGAAATATCCTTCTAATAGATTTTCACCTCCAAAGTGGCTGTTGGATGTAGATGCATCACCAGTAGGTAGCCGTTGAAGGATATGGGAAACTTTTTCCATCATCATGTTCCTTTTTTTCTCGAGGGCCTCCTCAAGAAATATTTTGATAGGATCTCTTGATCCCTCATCTTTATTTTCTTCCCCCATGTGTGGTCGTCAGGGTTTACGAGGCTGATCTTGCAAAGGTTCAACTAGATAGATCCGTAACTCCTTATATCTCGACCACGTTGGGGACACGCAAAGAAGGATTGAGAAAGAGCAGACTTATCTGATACCACTGATCCAAATTTATGCATTAATACAATGAAATACAAAAAAACACATAAATGCAGAGATGCAGTAGAAATAAAAATTCATTTCATTTAATAACAAATAAATGAAATATGCTTACAAACAAAATGGAAATAAACTAGCTAGGGCACTGGTAACTTATCTCTGAGAAGATTGTGGTGGCTACAGGCCACTGAACTATGTTACAATGAGGCTCAAATGGCTACTTATTATTGAGGAATAATGAAAAATCCTCAACATTCAAATAACTAACCCTAGGATATGAATCACTAAAACTATGGACCCTGTTTGGGTAAATTGGTACATCAACTTCCCGAGGATGTAACTTTGGCATATGATCTTTATTTGACGTGATCAATACCACATTAGAAATCTCTATCCTAGGACTACAACATTGGGTTGAGAAAAAACTAAGTAACTTCCATGTTGCTCTCTATTTTCCCAAAAAACTTTGTTTAGGCCCTCAAAACATCTCCGGAAGTTTAGGACTCGAAAAACTACTAAAAATAGTGAATTGTGCTATTATTAAGGAAACTGAAGAAAATGAAAGAAACGATGGTGGGGGTCCAAGTGGAATAGAAGGGTGGCCGCAAATATCTATGTGAATCAATGTGATGGTGAAGGATCTCCATCCTTGATGGTTCATACTAGATGGCTCTTCACACAAATATCGCATCCCACATGTACATCTAGGGACTTCCAACCATAAATCTACATATATCAAGTTGAACTACATCTAATTCTACTTCATTAATAAAATTGACAATAATAGTAAATTTTATTATGCATAGGTTTTTCTACCTTTATCTTTTCCTCCATGTTGACGCATCTTAATGGTTATTAGTTAGGATGATCATGAGTCTTCAGTCGCAATTTCAGAACTAGATTTATTTCTAGGAGATTGTCCTATGATTAGAAGTTGAATAGAGCATCAACTTTTGTCTTCTTGACTTGTGGCTTTATATGGAAGAGTATGGTCAGTTCCTTCACTTCTTATTTTTTAAGGCTACTTAGATTCATCCCATTCTACATTAATGAATATAGAATTTTCTCATCCACATATGAGCTTCTTTCCACCTAATTATTTGAAAATATGGCCATTATATTTTTATTCTTAGCATCATTGCTTTGGTTCTTTGACTTGAGCTCTAGATGTAGCTTCCAACACTTCTCATGTGAATTACCTTCAATTTTACAATGCTTTTAGCGGTTGTTTGTACCTTTGAACTAATGTGTTATGGATATTGTATTTTTGTCTTTCCCCCATTTCTACTTCCTTTCTTGCTCCTATAAAGCTTAATTGTCACACTTCTACTTTGAACCACATTATCTCCCTTTCGCTTGATGCATGTTATCTTCGTATTGTTCCTGTAGACAAGCCTCATCATTGTTATGGGTTTAAACATCTCATACTTTGCAGACAACTATTTAAACCCCTCATATACTTGAGGAGAAATTCTTGGTTCTTTGGAGAGATACCCAAAATTATTTTCATCTTCCTAAATTTAATGTACTCTAATACACTCAATGCTTGTATTTTCTTGAATTAATTCAACTAAAACCATTAGTCATCTAGATACCTGATAGGATAGAAATTTGACTTTATAAGATTTTCGCAATCCTCCCACATAATCACTAGAGGATATCCCTCTAGTATTAGTGCTTATTTGTGGCTTTCCCACTATATCTAAGCATGGCCCTCTAATCTCATATGATAAATAAAAATTCATGTCCTTCCTCTACGTTCGGAACACTAAAATAAATCTATAACTATTGTAATCAGTGATTTAAATTGAAAGCATCAATCTCACCTTATATGGTTTAATGTATACCTTTGTTTCCATATTGAAGGTATGAATGCTTCATGACTCATGAGCTAGGTTGTTCATTTTTGCATTCTTTCTTATATTTCCTCTTTGGCTCATCTCTATCCTCCAATTTCCCCTATGGTTTGACCTCTATGCTTCTACATACATCCAACATGTTATCGAGAGCATCCATAACGAGATTCATGTTATGGATGATATCTAAAGCCCATTCTTCTACCCTTGAGAAAATATCCTCTGACACATCTCGAGGTTTTTCAATATATTTTTTTGGCCATATGTGGGGTTTTAAAACTTTCTACTTAAACCAATATATATCCCTTGAAAACTAAAACCAAATACCCAAAGCTACCTACTCTGATACCAATAAGATTCCTACAGTAACTTGCATATTGTACTGGATAGTTCATCATTTTATATATTGCACTAGATGAAATATATAAAATGTGGGAAATATATAATAAACATAAACATAAACATCACTTCACTACTAGAAAAAATAATTTTAGGGGAGCGTTATCAACCTCCAAAAGTGGAATTAGGGAAGCCATTAGGCGTAGCTTTTGATATCCTCTTTAGGAGACATGAACCAACCACAAAAGTTATGTCTCATTCTCTCTACCCCTCTATCTCCCACCCTCTCTTCCTCCCCTCCCTCTACCCTATCTCTCCCTCTCCCTCTCTCATATTCTCTATATCTCTCTCTCTCCCACCTCCCTCTCTCCCTCTCTCTCCCTCTCTATCTCCTTCTCCTGCTCTCTCCCCTTCCCTCCCTTCCTCTCTCTCTCCCCCACAAACCCCCTCCCTCTCTCTCTCCCCCTCTCTCCCTCTCTCTCCCTCCATACATCTCTCTCTCTCTCTCTCTCTCTCTCTCCCTCTTCCTCCCTTTACATCCATTTCTTGTTCCCTCCCACTTCTCTCCTCTCTCCCTCCCCCTCCCACTCTCTCCTCCTGTCTCTCCTTCCCCTCTCCCTCCCCCTCCCCCTACTCTCTCTCTCTCTCTCTATCTCTCACACACAACCATACAAACACTCACTCCCTCCCTCTCTCTCCCCACTCTCTCTGCCTCTCTTATCCTCTCTCTCTCTCTCTCTCTCTCTCTCTCTCTCTCTCCTCCCACCCTCCTCTGTCCATCTCTCTCCCAATCCCCCCCCTCCCCATCGCCCTCCCTCTCCTGATCCCCCTCTCCCTCTCCCACCCTTTCTCTTTCCCTATTCCCCTCCCCCTCCCCCTCTCCCTCTCTCTCACCCTCACTTTCACTCTCCCCCTCTCCCTCTCATACTCTCTTCCCCTACCATATCCACCCTCTCTCTCTCTCTCTCTCTCTCTCTCTCTCTCTCTCTCTCATTACCCCACTCTCCCCCTCTCCCCCTCCCTCGCTCCATCACCCCACTCTCTCCCCCACTCCCCCTCTCACTATCTCTACTACTCTCTCCCCCCCATATTTCTCCCATTCCTACCCCTATCTCTCTTCCTCTCCCTCTCTCTCTCCCCTTCTCCCTCTCTCTCTCCCTACATCTCACCCACCCTACCCATCTTTCTCTCTCCATCTCAGTCTCTCTCTCTCTCTCTCTCTCTCTCTCTCTCTCTCTCTCTTCCCCCTTCCACCTCAACCACCTTCTTCCCACCCCCTCCTCTCCCTATCCCTCTCCCTCTTCTCTCCCTATCTCTATCGCTCCCCCCCCCGGCACTCCTCTCTCTTTCCACCTCTATGCACCTCTCTCCATCTATTGCTCCACCCCCCCTCTCTCTCTTCCCCTCAACCTCCCCCTATCTTTACCACTCTCTCCCCCCCATATTTCTCCCAGTCCTCCCATATCTCTCTCCCTCTCCCTCTCTCTGCCCTTCTCACTCTCCCTCCTCTTCTCCCTCTATCTCCCCCTCTCTCTCTCCCTGTCTCTCCTTGCATATCTCTATCTCCATCTCCCCCTTCCTAATCATATCTATCTCCATATCTCTCCCTCCATCCCTATCTCCGTCCCTATCTCCCCCCTCCCTCCCTCTCTGTTCTCCCTCCAATATCTCTCTCTCTCTCCTCCCACCTTCCTCTCTCCATATCTCTCCTCCTCCCCCTCGCCCTCCCACTCCTGATCCCCACTTGCCCTCTACTAACCTCTCTCCTTCTCTCGCCCTCTCCCTCTCTCCTTCTCTTTCTCTCACTCTCACTTTCACACTCCCCCTCTCTCCCTCATTCTCTCTTCCCCTCCCCTCTCCCTGTCACTCTCAATCACTCTCTCTCTTTTTCTCTCTCCCCTTCAACCGCCATATTCCTACCATCCCCTCCTCCCTCTCTCTCTCTTACTCTTCCCCTCCTCTCTCTCTCTCTCTCACCGTCTCTCTCTCTCTCTCTCTCTCTCTCTCTCTCTCTCCCCCCACTAATATCTTTTTCCCCCTCTCTCCCCTCATTTTCTCACCCTCTCTATCTCTCTCTCTCTCTCTCTCAACCGCCTTACCCCCCCTACTCCCTCTCTCTCTCCCCTCATTTGCTCACCCTCTCTCTCTCTCTCTCTCTCTCTCTCTCTCTCTCAACTGCCTTATCCCCCCTACTCCCTCTCTCTCTCTGTGTCTCTCCCCACCCCTATTTCTTCCCCCCCTCTCTTATCTCTCACTCAACCTCCCTCTCTCTCTCCCTCTCCCCCTACCCCTACCCCCCTCTCTACTACTCTCGCCGCCCTTTCTCTCTCTCCCCTACACCCCCCTATCTCTCTCCTTCTCCCTCTCTCTCCTATTATCTCTCTCCCTCTCCCTCTCTCTCTTTATCTCTCTCTCTCTCTATCTCTCCCCCTTGCCTCTCCCTCTCTGCCCAGTTTCCGCTCTCTCTCCTTCTCTCACTCTCTCCCTTTCCCTCCCTTCCTCTCTCTCTCTCCTGCTCCCTCCCTCCCTCTCTCTCTCTCCCTCTCTTCGTCTCTCTCCCTTCTCTCTCTCTCTCTCTCTCTCCTCCTACCTCTCCCTCCACTCCCCCTCACCCTAATCTCTCTCTCTCTCTCTCTCTCTCTATATATATATATATATATATATATATATATATATATATATATCTCACACACTCTCTCCCTCCCTCTCTCTCCCCCCTCCCCCCCTCTCTTCTCCTATCTCTCTCTCTCTCTCTCTCTCTCTCTCTCTTCCCACCCTCTTCTTTCCACCTCTCTCCTACTACCCCCTCCCCATCTCCCTCCCTCTCCTGATCTCACTCTCCCTCTCTCACCCTATCTCCTTCCCTATTCCCCTATCCCTCTATCTGTCTCGCTCTCTCTCTATTTCTCTCTCTCACACACACTCTAACTTTCACTCACCCCCTCCCATACCCATGTCACTCACCATCTCTCTCTCTCTCTCTCTCTCTCTCTCTCTCTCTCTCTCCCCCATCCATCTCTCTCTCTCTCTCTCTCTCTCTCCCTCTCTCTCCCCCCCCTCCATCTCTCCTCTCTCTCTCCCCCCTCCATCCCTCCTCTCTTTCACTCCCTTCCCCTCCACTTAAAACACCCTATCTCCCCCTCCACCTATCCCTCTCCCCCTGCCTCTACCTCCTTGATCTCTCTCTCTCTCTCTCTCTCTCTCTCTCTCTCCATCTATCTCCCACTACCACCCCTCACCATCACCCTCCCTCTCTCTCTATCTCTCTCTCTTCCCACCCTCCTCTCTCCATATCTCTCCTGCTACCCCCTTTCCCCATCGCCCTCCCTCTCCTGATATCCCTCTCCCTCTATCACCCTATCTCCTTCCCTATTCCCCTCTATCTGTCCCTCTATCCATCTCTCTCTCTCTCTCTCTCTTTCTCTCTCTCTCTCTCTCTCTCACTCACTCTAACTTTCAATCTCCCCCTCCCATATCCATGTCGCTCACCTTCTCTCTCTCTCTCTCCACCATCTCTCCTCTCTCTCACTCCTTTCCCCTCCACTTCAAACACCCTATCTCCCCCTTCTACTCTCCCTCTCCCCCTCCCTCTACCTCCTCTCTCTATCTCTCTCTCTCTCTCTCTCTCTCTCACCCCACTCCTCTCTCTTCCGACCTCTCTCCCCCTCTCTCGATCCAACCCCCATCTCTCTCTCCTCCTCCCCCTCCCCCTGTCTCTAGCACTCTCTCCCCCATATGTTTCTCCCCTTCCTCCCCCTCCCCCTGTCTCTAGCACTCTCTCCCCCATATGTTTCTCCCCTTCCTCCCCCTATATCTCTCCCTCTACCTCTCTCTTCCCTTCTCCCTCTCCCTCTCCTTATATCTACACCCCATATCTCTCTCTCTATCACTCCCTCCCTCCCCATATCTCTCTCTCTATCCCTCCCTCCCTCCCCATATCTCTCTCTCTCTCTCCAACTCCCTTTCCCTTTCCCTCCCACTTCCCCCCTCTCTCACTCCCCCTCCCTCTCTCTCCTCCCACCTCTCCCTCCACCGCCCCTCCCCCTTACTCTAGCTCTCTCTGTCTCTCTCTCTACTCCATCCCCTCTCTCTCTACCCATCCCCCTCCCCCTATCTCTACCACTCTCTTCCCCCCCCATATTTCTCCCTTGCCTCCCCCTATCTCTCTCCCTCTCCCTCTATCTCCCCGTCTCCCTCTATCTCTCCCTCTATCTACCACCTTCTCTCTATCTCTACCCTCCTCCCTCCCCATCTCTCTCTCCCTATCTCCCCCTCCCTCCTCATCTCTCTCTCTCTCTCTCTCTCTCTCTCCTACCTCTCCATCCATTTCTCCTCCCTCCCCCCCCCTCTCTCTCTCTCTCCCTCCCTCCCTCCCTCCCTCCCCTCTCTCTCTCTCTATCTCTCTCTCTCACACACACATCTTGCCTCCCACTCTCTTTCTCTCTCTCCCCCCATCACTCTCTCCCTCTCCCCCCTCCCACTTTCCCCCTCTCACCTTCCCCCACCCTCTCTCTCCTCCTACCTCTCCCTCGACTACCCCTCCACCCTAATCTCTCTATCTCTCTCACACACACACAAACACTCACTCCCTCCCCCTCTCTTCTACCCCCCCCTCCCTCTCTCTCTCTCTCTCTCTCTCTCTCTCCTCCCAACCTCTTCTCTCCATCTCTCTACTGCTCTCTCCCCCTCCCCTCTCCTGATCTCCCTCTCCCTCTCCGACACTATCTCCTTCCCTCTTCCCCTCTCCCTCTCTCTCTCTCTCACACACACACACACACACTCACAACCTGGTCCCTCTCTCTCTCACACACACTCTCAAAACCTGGTCCCTCTCTCTCTCTCTCTCTCTCTCTCTCTCTCTCCCCCCATGCCCTTCAACTACCCTATCCCCCCCTCTCCCTCTCCCTCTCCCTCTCCCTTTTTCCCCTTTCTCTATTTCTCTCTCTTTCTCTCTCTCCATCTCTGTCTCCATCCCCACCCCTCTCTTTCCCCCCTCTCTTGATCCACCCCCCTCTCTCCGCCTCCCCTTCCCGCTCTCTGTACCACTCTCTCCCCCCCATCTCTTTCTCCCCTGCCTCTCCCTATCTCTCTCCCTCTCCCTCTCTCTCCCATTCTCCCTCTTTCTCTCCCCCTCCCTCCCCATCTCTCTCTCTCTCTCTCTCTCTCCCCCCCTCCCTTGCCATCTCTCTCTCTCTGTCTATCTCCCCCTCCCTCCCCATATCTTTCTCCCTCTCTCTCTCTTTCTCCCCCTTTCCTCTTTCTCTCTCTCTCTCTCTCTCTCACCTTGCATCCTCCTCCCTGTCTCTACCCCCCTCTCTTGTAAAAATTGTCAACATAATATTACCTTTCAATGCCATCATATCATCTAATTAGAAAAAACACAACCATCATATCACATAAACAAACAAAAAATGCTTTCATTTGAAAAAATACATAAAATACACAAACATATACCTATCATTATAAACAAAAAAAACTTCTATACATAAATATCAATGTTGTGTCATCTAAAAAATATAATATATTTTTAGAAATTACAACTTATAGGTACATTTAAAAAAAACTTTTTAAAGCATCTTTTCACATTTAAATAAACAAATGCATATATTTCACATATCACATATAAATTAAAAAATTTAAACTATTTTATATCATCCAATTTTCAAATAATAAATAGTTACATATAATAAAAGAATACAAAGATATCCTTTCACATTATAAACTATCACATATAAATCAAAAAAATCAATTCAAAAAAACATTCCTTTCTTTATTATATAATTTCAATTAATAAATAATTATACAAATACAAATCTAACTAAACAATTCAAATATAATAATTAACTAAAAAAATCATGCACTAATAACAATAACAATATAAATATAACTCATATAAATCCAATATTATATAATAGAGAACAATAGATTTAATTATATGATATTAATTTAATTTTATATAAGTATTTATTGAATAACCTAAATATTTAAAATAACATAATCAGATATTTAAAAAGATAAGATAAAACATGAAATTTAGGGTATGTAAAGAATAATTTATACACAAATTTAAATGAGTAATTATACGGGAGTTCAAAATTAATGTTTAAAATCTATAATGATATAAAAATGAAATATATATATATATATATATATATATATATATATATATATATAATGGTGAATAAAACAGAGCTACTAGATGGGAGATAATCGCTTGCAGGCATCTGTGAAGAGAAATGGCATATAGCTTCAACATCTATGACAAAGTGAAGAAGAGATAATCGCTTGCAGGCATCTGTGAAGAGAAGTGGCGTATAGCTTTAACATTTATGACAAAGTGAAGAAGAACAATGATTCCATAAGGGGCTAAATATAATTATTTGGGGAAATTTATCTTGATACATAAGAGTAGACTGATGATATATAAACTAAACTAATGATCTATAAAATAAACTGAATAAATTAAATATTTAAAATAACAAAATCAAATATTTAAAAAGAGAAAAGATAAAACATGAAATTTATGGATTGTAAAACAATAATTTATAAACAAATTTAAATGAGTAATGATACTGGAGTTCAAAAATTAATGTTTAAAATCTATAATTATATAAAAATAAAATTAATATATATACACAAAATTAACAGTGAATAAAACAGAGTGGATGGGAGATAATCACTTGCAGGCATCCGTGAAGGGAAATGGCAATAGTTTTAACATCTATGACAAAGTGAAGAAGAACAATGATTCCAGAAATGGCTAAATATAATTATTTAGAAAAATCTATCTTGATACATGAGACAGTAAACTGATGATATATAAATGAAACTGACTAATGATATATAAACTAAACTGATGATATATGTGATTAATAACTAAAAGAATCATAAAGTAATAAAATAACCATACCAAAATATATACTAGAAGCATACCTGTCATGGCTACAACAAATATGACACAACGTCTTTCATTCGTCTCGTTCATGCAAATCCCTTCTCTATCAATGAAACAACAACTCGGCTATTCAATAACACATAGAAACGAACACACACAATGTAGACACAACACAAAGTCACAGCCACACGGATTGAGACATGGGCTCTTCAATAATCTTCGTAAGTTGTCTTTACAATGCATTGTGACTGATCATCTACGTACAATGCCTAAATTGGTGTTAGGTTCCACCTGCAATCTAACCTAAAACTCAGCGATTACAATTGTTTTGCTAATTCGCCAGTTGATAGAAGCCTGTTTTGCTAAATGGCGGCTGAACCTTGTTTTGCAATGTTGTCTCTCCTGCTATTTTTGCTGGTTGTGTCTCCTCTACTTGTGTACCAGCCGATGAATGAGTTAAATTAAATCCCTAGATGGTTGTGTCTCCTTTACATTGAGTGTGCACTCAATCAATGTGGGGAGAATAAGATCCAATAGCTCCCCAGATCTTTGAAGACAACTTACGAAGATATTTCATTTCGGACTATTCGTTTAAAAGGATCCTTCCCGTTAAACAAATCTTGATCGACCGTTAAAAGGAGCGGACCACAACGTCTATAACCAAAAAGAATGCTTCAAAAGCTTTCATGAAAAAAGCTGAAGATGGTTTTTCAAGAAACAAGAAAAAATATCCGCACATATTTCGGATATTCTTTAAATGATCCTTCTCATTAAAACAAATCTTGATGGACCGTTAAAAGGAGCGGACCACAACGTCTATAACAAAAAGAAACTTAGAATGCTTCAAACTCTTTCCAAGAAAAAAGCTGAAGATGTTTTTCAAGAAAAAGGGTTCAAGAAATTCTCTTCATCTCCACGTCATCTATCCACGTCCCATGTGAAGTAGTTCAGTTCTCTTCAATTTGGAAGGTTTGGTGGAAAGTAATATTATTTAGAGTAGTTATTGTAGAGAGCACGTTATATTTGCCTATTTCGATCTTAACGCATTCAATATAATTGCCGAAGTTTATTTTTAAGTTATATTTTATGTATTTTTAATACCAAATTAAATTTAATGTGAAAGATGAAAATGATTTAATGTGAAAGATGAAAATGATTTTTAGGCGTTGTTTCTAGTTAATTTTTATTGAAATTAGTCAAAGATTTGTAAATGCTTGAATGCTTGAACTTAAGTTTTTGAATATGTAGAATTCTAGTAAGTCATGGTTTATGGTTTTTTAAAGTATTGAATTTATTTATTCATTCCAAAATATATTTTAACTAAAAATAAATCATAATTTTTCTTAAAATTAAATCTTCAAATTCTAGTGAAAAATGACATTTCATTTATAAATTAAACCATGCTCTAATATAATGTGTTTTCCAACTCAAGATTAAAATGAAGTCAAGCTTAATTTGTAAATTTCCATTGGAAGTATGTTCCTTTTAATTCTTGTATTTCTCATTTAAATGCATTTATAACATCTAAGATAAACTAAAGTCACTTCTTATATATTTTTATTTTATATGTACATTTCATTGTATTAAGTTTTCTTTCTACTCCTATTAATTTTTTGTTAAATTATATTTGTTTTGTTTTGTTTTCTTTTTAATATATTTGTTTTTGTTTTGTTTTGTATTAAAGGTATTTTTTTGTTAAAATAGTTTGTATGGTTTTAAAGTTTTTTTTACTTTTTTTTTTCTTCTAATTTTAGATATATTTTCTCTAAGCTTATTTGGTTTTCCGTACAATATGTAATAACTAACATTTTATTAAAATATTTATCCTAGAGTTTGAGAGAGAATATTTATCTTTTTATTTTCCAAACAACTATAATTTTTTCTAGAGCACTATGTGATGGATAATATGATTGCTTTTCACTTATACCACAAATCATGTCCTTGAAAACGTACAAAAAATATATTTGCATGTTATACATGTCCACTATAGAGAAGATTCATTATTATTTTGAGTAAAATCATGGCCAACTAAACCTCTCATACCTCTCAAGCGTTACGTTGTCTCCACCCATGGTTTGATATATTACACATCACATCCATACAACAAGAAATCTCTCAACAATGTCTCTACCCATGGTTTGATGTATTTCGCACATTACACACCTCATCATAAGAATTTTTAACATTGTACCAAAATATTACTTATAAATAAGAATTGACAATGAAGCCATTTAGAACATGGCCTCTCTCCTTTACGACCTCACTCTACATTTTATTCCTCCCTCTGTGGATAATATGTAAGAACTATGCTTTTCAACTATTCTAATCTATAGAGCATCTCCTCAATACTTTCAATGTAATTGACAACCCTTACATGTGTAGTACGGTATGCCCTTATAACTTTTGACATAACATCTAAAACTCATTTAATTTTTAATTCATCATATTCGATATAATGCAATAAAAACAATGAAATTTATTTGGTTTGAGGTAACATAATTTCCATATATGACCATAGTCTGTTAGAATGTGTAATTCCTATGTGTCCAGTTGTGACTCTCTATCTATAGAGTCTGTTCCTATTCAATAGGAGTTAGCTAAAACTAGTTTCCTTGTTTGGTGTGAGGTTGAGATATTCCCTCAACCAACTTATTGTACGTCCAAGATAGATTATCTATCTTGACACTAATTCATGTATAAATGTGTGTATTCTTTTTTATTAATGAGATAGTTTTGCATAATATTATTTTATTTTGGTATCAGAGCATAAAGGCCTAGACCTCGGCCCCTCCTAGGCTGAGGAAAATAGAAGACACAGATTCTAATTTAGTAAAATTATATATTCGTGTTTTATGAATGAATTCCTCATCTAATCTCTGCGTGACAACCTCAACTGTGTTGTTTGAATGCGTAGGTTGTCATACGCCATCTGATCTACGTTGTTGCATTTTTTGTTGCGTCTTTTCTAAATTGGAAGCGTTCACGCTCCCTCCATTGCTACGCTGATAGGTTATGCAAATTGGAGTCAGACTGTTGTTATTTATGTTTGTTTATAAAATTTGTCTCTGGATTGCAAACGCTCCATCGATATGTTGTCTTGTCAGGTGGAGAAGGAGGATAATCGAAAGTTTTTGGATGGTATTTATGCAAGTGAGAAAGGCACTGCTGTAGAGCCAATCCATGCTTGGAGCACAACTTACAACGACAACTGCTGTGTCATGAGAGCCGATGGTTGTTCGTGGCATCACTTTGTAGGATTTAACTAGCTCGACTTCTTGCAAGGATATATATTACGTCCCGATCATTCGAGTTGTCTCGAAGTGGCTCTCGATGTCGATCCAGATGCCCATTATGTCGTCTCGGCGCTCAGGTCAGACTCTGTGGCAACTATCGTGCCATTGGGCAGAGATGTAATGCGTGTGGCAGGATAAGCGAGAATGTTGTCGTCTAGCAACCTCTGCTCCGGAGAACGGTCACTAAGAAACAACTGGTTTGGATTAATATGATTATCGATGTTTTGTAATTTTATGCCAATGGAAATGTCGTTACCACCACGCCAAAGAGGAATGGGAAAATGGCTACAATCAGGTGAGACAGCGAACAAACTCCAGAATCAACAGGGCATAGTGTGAAGAAAGCATCAGGAGAACTGTCTATGTCTTAGATATAGATCAGATGGTGACTGGAGCAACTTGTAGCTATGTTTATAAATTTTGGACAGGTTGTTGATTGTCGTGTTTGTGGGGATCCAAATTCAGTTCTTCGCTTTGCTTTTGTAGAATTCACTGATGAGGAAAGTTCTAAAGTAGCTCTTACCCTCTTTGGGACTACACTCGGGTTTTATCCAGTCACGGTCCTCCCCTCAAAAACCGCAATTTTTCCAGTTAACCCTACATTTCTCCCCACTTCAGAAGATGAAAGGAAATTGTGTGCTCGGAAAATCTATCACACAAATACAGAAAAAGGTAAAGGTAACATTAGAGGATGGCTGCCATTATGAAGGTGATGCTGGATTCATATCCAAGGATGGGGTACTCAGAAAAAGTTTTACAGTCATCAAAATCGGATTCAAGCGACAGGGAGGCCTATCTAGTTACAATGGGTGTTCACGGTAGTATGTGAGGGAGACATTGGAAATGAGGCGCATTAGTGTGTTTTTGGGCATTAATATGTGATATGAAAAATTAATGTGTCTTTGTAGCTAGTTGAAAGCATGATTGTTTGTGTATTTTGTGTAAAACAAATATGTCATGATGGAAGTATTTTGGAACTAAAATTAACATACATATTGAGATTAGTCACCTCAATATGAACTTATTTTTGTTAGAATTGACTACTCTAACAAATGACAGGTTAAGATGGAGTTCCAAGTTCTAATTTATAAAGACAAAGATGCCCAAGATGTGAACATTTCAAAATATGATGTAAAGGAGAAACGACAACATTTAAAAGATGATGAAAAACTAAAGTGAAGGTTTTTTTTGTGTGAGTTTCTTGGAATAGACACACTAGCATGGTGTATTATGAGTCACATTTGTAAGCAAGTCTAGAATGTTTTTTTGTAGTGGTCATTGTATGTACCTGGTAACTCCAAGAATTAGAATATGTAAGCCTTGTAAAGGCATGTGTATCCCCGTAAAGTTAGTGGTAATCTCAAAACCACTTTGTAACTACAAGTTCATGGTCAGCCATAAACCATTTTGCAGTGTCAGTTTGTGGTCATCTTGAAACCACGTATAATAGTGAAGCGGACTGGAAACAGGTCTGTGTCAGTGTTTTCCCACTGAAGGAAGAGCATGGTTACGGGTCATCCGATAAAACCCTGATGAAAGAAGAGCATGGTTATAGGTCATCCGATAAAACCCATGCTGGAGGGGGGATTTGCAGATATAGGTACATGTATGTAGTGATAATGGTTGACAGAACCATGTATACGAAGGACATTCTACGAGACCAGCAGTTGCAGCAGTTGTTACCCATGCATTTCGGTGGATGGTTGCTCCTTTATATGGACATCGACATATCCTTTGTTATGTTTGACCACAACTAGATTTTGCGAAGTGATATCGAGACAAGTAGTCATTAAGGTGGTGTGTTAGAATGTGTAATTCCTACTTGTCCAGTCGTGACTCTCTATCTATAGAGTCTGTTCCTATTCAATAAGAGTTAGCTAAAACTAGTTTCCTTGTTTGGTGTGAGGTTGAGATATTCCCCCAACCAACTTATTGTACTTCCAAGATAGATTATCTATCTTGAAACTAATTCATGTATAAATGTGTGTATTATTTTTTATTAATGAGATAGTTTTGCATAATATTATTTTATTTTAGTCATTTATACACATGATTTAAACAACAAGAACAAGTGCTCAATTCTAATTTTTGCATCTCTAGCTACAAAATATATAGAATATCTTAGATTAAATTTTTAGGAACTAGACACAGAATATAAAGGCAATACGCTTCTATATGATTTCTTCTTAAAAATTCCCTAGAAAATAATGTTATTGTATCTTAAAATCTATTTTGATTTATTTTTTTCATGACCACAATCACTTGCACAGATGATAATAATAAGAAGACAAAATGTTGACATCCCAAATTTTGTGATTTCATAAACATACTTAATCACTATTCATTATTGATCATTATTTTACGCATTTGCTAATATTTGTAGCTCTCCTATTTGAGATCAGTTTTCATGTGCGTTAAGGAAAAATTATTAAGGAATCTAAATCTTCTATTTGTTGCTTATGGTGATAAAATTGAGTTTTTATGTATTTCATTAACGACTCTAAATCATCTAGTTGTTTCCTATGGTGATAAAATACCTTAATCTATCTTTGAGGCTATTATCATGGAACTTCCACCACTTATCAATTGTGTGCCCATTCAAAATTCAAATTTAACAATGCTTGTTTCTAGGTAGGACATAATGTAGTGGTAGGGCTATTTTGTTACCTAGTTGGCTTCCAGTGCTTTGTTAATGGGATTGATATACATATTAGCATAGATATATTTTAATCGAAGGTTTAATAAGTATTAAGATGGATTACAAGAAAATAAAAACATAATTGATCAATGTATAAAATATCTAGGTTAAAATAGATCTAAATTGATTTATTCTTTTATTAGAGATTTTTAATATTAGTATGGTAGGTTCTTGTTTTAATTTTATTTTACATTTGTACGAATTTTGTAATTTTTTTTTAATTTAATTAATTAGCATCAAGATTTCTCCCATAACATGCCCACATGCATATTTCTCCACTTCGAAGCGATATTGTAATTTTATTAATGCTAGAACCAATGTTTGACTAATATTCTTATTTAACATATTAAAGGCTCTTCGACGACCCTTTCCCCACTCGAAACTCTTGTAACTTGAAATTATGGTGTGGAGTGGTGTTGCTACTACTAACAACAAGTTTATGAATTTCTTCATGTACTATGTTTCCTCAACAGAACTCTTATCCTCAAGAAAATTTAGTAATCCTTACCAACAACTTCATGATGACCTCCATCTTAGAAGGATCTATCTTCAAATCTCCTCGACCTATCATATATCCCAAATACACCATAGTATATTGTGATAAATCACACTTCTTGAGATGTCAAAATGATTACTGCTTCTTTAAAGTCTCTAGAACCTATATCAAATGTGATATGTTCTCCTTGTAGGTAGCAATGTATACTAGTAAATAATCCAAATAAACAATAAAAAATGAAATTATACATGTGCACAATATATCATTAATTGAATTCATGAGTTTATTTGGTGCATTTCATAGGCTAAATATCATAAATAACCACTAATACAAACCTTCTCTAGCTTTGAAGGTGGTCTTCTAGGTATCTTCTTCTTTGACTCAAATCTAGTGACCCCGTGATTGTAAGTCTATCTTGGTGAAGTATTTATCTTGTTGCATAAAAGATCCTCTATCCTAGGCAAGAGGTACCCATTATTGAGAATAATTGTTTTTAAAACCTATAGCCAATGCACATCCACCAAGTCACATCCTTCTTAGGCACAATTATAATTGGTGACCCACATGTGAGGTATGGTCGAATAACACCATATTCCAATTGGTATTACAACTACGTCTTCACCTCATTTCCCTTTATAATCAATTAACCTTTGTTAATGGAGAGTGTCAAAACAATTGGATCTCATGTTCCGCTTGCCTCTTGGGTGGTAGCCCTTTAGGATTCTAGAGCAGAACCTTGTATACATGTATATACTCTTCTAATTGTTGTGTTTTTTCCTTGATAGAACCCCCTAAGGATGACCTTTCTTTCACAAACTATTCTACAAACTAATTTTATCTTAAAAATATTAAAGCATATTTTTTTCTAGAACTAATTAGTTTCTTAGTTTAGTTAGCGCTTAAAAATAAATTTTTGGAGTTTCCCTTAAGTGTGTTTGAACCAGATTTATGCAGGAATATAATGAAATGAAAAAATACACATAAAGGCAGAGATGCAGTGGAAATAAAACTTCATTTAATTAATAATAAACCAAGATCCTTCTTAACTCTCGATCTATTAAGGGTCGAGAGGGATCAAACCTCTAGAGGTGAAAACTTCTTTTTTGAGTGCAAAAGTTGACGAAACATTTGCACCTCTAAATATTTGGTCCCTCTAGGCTGTTTTTTTATAAATTTAGAAATACATTCTTGAAATCACTTTTTTGAGAGCCGGCCAAGGTTTTGGGCAAGATAGAAAATAAATCATTCTAATTTGGTGGTGTTTTTCCCAATGCATAAATTTAATCATTCTAATTTGGTGGTAAGAGTGATTGGTTACACATGACCAGATAGAAAATAAATCATTCTAATTTGGTGGTGTTTTTCCCAATGCATAAATTTAATCATTCTAATTTGGTGGTAAGAGTGATTGGTTACACATGACCGCATCCATGGAGTCGAAGTAGATAAAAAGGTAAAAACAAATAAGTAGAGAAAAAAATGAAGAGAAAACGAAGAGATGCTTCCTCACAACTACTATTAGATACTTTATTTGTGTTAAATTTATATATTTAGGGGGAGAAGTGATTTTTCATTAGGGCCAACATTAGATTAATTATATTAAATTTTAAATATTAAATGTTAAACATTACTTTTATATTTACATTTATGTTTACGTTTTTAAGTGAGATATTCAATGCATGCATGTAGTGTACTTAAATACAAACCTCCGCGATCCAAATTTTTAAATTTAATAATATTAATATTATAACATATTAATATGAATATTATAATTAATAATAATAAATTATTATTAATCTTTTAATATTAATATTAGGGTATTTGGCCCTTAGGCATCACCTAAATAAAACCTCTTTTGTGAGTGTTCGTAAATATAAGGAGTATGGAGTAAATATAAAAAGAGGTTTTATTTTTACCATACCTATGGTTTATTTATATTTATATTTATTTACCATACCTCTTTTATTTACCGTGGTATTTGTTCCATAGGCTTGGTATATACTTATATATTGATTTCTTATCATATTTGATATCTTTTATGTATTCACCATACCTCTGTATACCTCTTTTATATTTATTTATTTACCATACCTCTTTTATAAATATGGTATTTCGCCCATAATATTTAGCCCATGGTATTTGGCCCATAGGATTCACCTAAATAAAACCTCATTTTCTAGTTTTCTTTATGGAGTAAATATAAAAAGAGGTTTTATTTATTTACCATACATGTAGTCTATTTATATTTCCATAGTATTTAGCCCATGGTATTAATAATAATTTCTACCATGGTATTTGGCCCATAGGATACACCTAAGTAAAACCTCATTTTTAGTTTTGGTAAATATAAAGATGTTTATGGAGTAAATATAAAAAGAGGTTTTATTTATTTACTATACCTCTAGTCTATTTATATTTTTATTTATATATCATACCTCTAGAGTAAGTATAAAAACAAATTTTATTTTTTATTTATCATACCTCGGTCTATTTATATTTTTATTTATTTACCATACCTCTTTTTTGAGTATTGGTCAATATACTCGGACATTTCAAATGTTTATATACAATTCCAATCCTACCGTACATTTCTCACATTAAATATACACGTGCATCCTATACTGGGTTGCAGAGCACCTCTCGGTGTAACAAATAGCTGAGATATTCTTACAAAGAGAATGGGAATTAACTAGCTAGGGCGGTGGTAGCCTATTTCCAAGAAGAGATGTCGTGGCTACAATTATATAAACTATGTTACAATGAGGCTCAAAGGCCTATTTATTATTGAGGAATAATTGAAAACACTAAACATACAAATACCTTACCCTAGGAGATGAAAAGCCAAAACTATGGACCCTGTTTGGGTAAATTGGTACATCAACTTCCCGGGGACGTAACTTTTGCATATGATCTCTCTTTGACACGCTCAATACCTTGTTACAAATATGTATCCAAAGACTATAACTTTTGGGTGTGAAAAATCAATGGAACTCCCATATTGCTTCATATTTTCCACAAAAACTTCGTTTACAGCCTCAAAATGGCTCAGGAAGTTCAGGACCCGAAAAACTACTAAAAATACTAAATTGTGCTATAATTAAGGAAACTGAAAAAAGTGAAAGAAACATTGGTGGGGGTCCAAGTGGAATAGTTGGGTGGCCACCGATATCCACCTAGATCGTTCCTCCCCCCTTAAGAAGAAATGGCCCCCATTGCCTTGAGTTCGTCCCTGAGATGAGGAAACTTCTGCTGAACTTTGTCGCTGTTCAGCCACTTGCCATGGTTAAGGAGTTGGCCTACTTTGATAACTCGATATATCGGGATCCTTTGTTTTTGGGCATGCTTGATATTTGTATCCATGATATGATCAGGTGTGGCTTGTTCCATGCAATAGGGGTTTAACTCTTTTTTTGTGAGTTATTATTCCATGCCGGATATGTCAAGTAGAGGCAGAAACTAGGGTTTAAGGTGGTACACATTGAATACTTGGTGCACACAAAGTAATTTTGGAATGGTGAGCTAAATGGCATTGTCCCTTACAACCTTGGTGATGATGTATGGCCCATATCGGAGTGGGAAAATCTTCTGGGGAGGTCCTGTGAGCCTCTCCTTTGGAAAATGTAGACACACTTTGTCACCCACTTAGAATTTATGTGTCACCCGATGTTGATAATGTCAGTGCTTGTACTGAGCACTAGCTCTATATAATATGTCATGAACTTGTTGGTGGATGTGCTTACTGCACTGAATGAAGTTGTTTGACTTGTCAGCCTTACATTGGACACTAGCTCAATCTACGTGAGAAGCCGCAAATGGCATGGCTATGCCAATGGGACACAGTGGTTCAAATCCTAAGCTCACCTAAAAGGGGCTATGTTTTTTTTAGCAATGGAGAGCCCAATTATATTTATGTTATACATAGGGGATGCTCTCATCCCATTCGAGTGGATGCTTTCAGTTGTACATGGGCAGAATGTGTACGATCATCCGTTTGATGACCTCTGTCTAGCCATTAGTTTGCAGATGGAAAGTTATGGAATTGGTAAGCTTGGTGTCCACGATCGACCAGAGGCTAGACAAAAATATACTCGGGAACCTATTGTCCTGATGTGAGACAATAGACTGTGGGATCCCAAAGTGTACCCACACTTGTTCAAAGAAGAGTTTAGTAGTGGCTTCTATTGTAATATTCTTCTTGTAGGTTGTCATAATGGCCATCTTTCAGAATCTATCAACGACCACAAAAACACAGTCATTTCCATGCTTAGTATAAGGAAGTCCCGACATTTAATCCATGGAGATAGATTTCCAAGGTCGACTAGGGGTAGACCGTGGAGTATAGTGTCCTTGCTTCTTGATGGCCGGTTTGGCAATGACACAGGCAGTGCAAGACTTGATGTACTTCCCGACATCATGTCAAAGGTTTGGCCAATAGAAATAATTCTATAGTACTTCCATTGTTTTCTTGATCCCGAAATTCCCAACGACCCGACTGTAGCATGCTTCCCAAATCATCTTGCCACGCTTTCTTGAAGGAGAAAAAAGGTGTCCCAAGTCACATAGTAGGGCATCCCAAAGTTGTAAATATGGAACTTGCTTACCCTTCAAGAGTGTATTGTATGCATGGCTGAATTCTTGATTGCTTTGCTAGAGAAGCGTCCAATTTTTAACTCTCGTTCCCAGAACAATTTAGCACAATGGTTAGCACTACAATCAATAGTCAACTAAGGTAGTTTTCAACATTATTAGTGCTGCCCTTCTTTTAATTGGTGTTCAAATGAAATTTTTGCAAGTATGTGGACCACTTCTAATGGTGATAATTCTACAACTTCCCCTGTGTTTGTATGAGCTCCAAGGGTTAGTGGTTTGTGTGGATGTCTGTTTCCTTTCCCAAAATGTAATGATTCCATTTTCAGAAAGCTTTCACAAGGGAGTACATATCTTTTTCATAAGTGGGATACTTTCAAACTGTGTCAGAAAGTGTCTCATTGTGACATGTCATTGGATGCCTTTATTGAGTTAGAACAACCACAATAGCATAGTTAGAGGCATTTGTCTCGACCTCAAATGGTTGTTGCAAGTTTGCTAATGTGAGCACTTGTGCAAAGGAGAGGTGATGTTTGAACTCTAGAAATGCCTTCTGTTGATATTTCTACCAAAATAATTCTTCTCTCACCCCTCCCTTGGTGACTTGACTCAAGGGCCAAGTGATATGAGAGAATCCCAACACAAACCTGTGGCAAAAATTCACAAGGCCCAAAAAGTTGTGGAGCTCTATTAGAGTGGTTGGGGTTGGCCGATCCAGAATGAATTGGATCTTGGTTGGATACACATTCACCCGTGGCTCATAAATAATGTATGTAAGATATTGAAGCTCAGTCATCCAAAAAGTGCACTTCTCTGAATTGGGACACAAATTGTGTTGTTGTACTATTTGGAGGACTTGTCAGATGTGGTGGAGGTGCTCTTCCCAATTCTAGATGAATATCAGGATGTCATTGAAGAAAACACTACAAATGAGTTGGTGAATGGATGCAAGATGTCATCCACCAACCTCATGAAGGTTGCGAGGGAATTCATCAACCCAAAGTGCATGAATAACCATTATAAAAGGCTCTCCCTGGATTTGAAGGCAGTCTTCCACACATCAGAGAGTTCAATCGGTACCTGGTGATACCTAGACTTCAAGTTGAGCTTACTGAAATATTTATCCCCCTTGATTTGGTCCAGAAGGTCATCAATATTTGGGATTGGGTACCTATTCGAGACAATGATCTTGTTCAGCACTCGATAGTCAATAAAGAGTCTCAAACTCCCATCCTTCTTCTGCACCAACACGATCGGGCTCCCACAACGCGATGAACTCAACCATATGTGACCTTTCTACAGCAACTCCTAAATCTACCTCTTGATTTCATCATTCTCCACAACACAGTGGTGGTAGATTGGTCCATTGGGAAGTGGTGAACCTTTGGTAAGATTGATGAAGCACTTGACTCGACAGTGCGGATGCACCCCTGTCGAGGAGGTGATGATGTCCTCATACTCCTCCATGACCTTGTCCATCTATTTTTGCCCAGTGGAGGAGCCTTGTGTGGAGGTTGTGACCACAATATTCTTCTTTCCCTAAGGGAAGATCATCAAGAAAATAAATTGTTTGGTCTCAATCTAGTCTCCTAAATTGAGCTCATTTAATTGTCAACCAGGGTCAGTAAACTGCTGAAGTGTGGTGCACTATATGTGCCTAAGTAACCTCTTCCTACTTCGTTGTGTTTAGTGTTTTCTGATGTTTTTGGTTTTATGGTTTTATGTTTGAAAAGCGAAGGAACTAATTGTTGATGAAAAGAAATTGTTGGTCACACTAGAAACAATTCTAAATCATGTGTGGTATGCAAAACTAGGCAGTAACTCACAACACAAATTTAGTCCAATTCATTTGTTAGAGACATGTTGGAATACTTCAAGAAAAGGATAAATTTAGTGCAATGAGGTTTTCCTAAACAACAATTTACCATATCACAAAACAGATCTTATCCATGACTAGATATTTGTTTGGACATATTTGGAAAAGTTAGTTCTGCAACACAGTGAATAATTCTGCTCTAAATTAACCAAGGATCCCGAAACTAATCTATTCTGCAACCTAAATTGTCATTACTAAGCCTTATTCGAAAGTTAAAGTCTTTTGAAATAATTTTGAGGAAAAGGCTAGTTGCACAATTAGAAGAATATGCAGAATAATCAAAGCCATGAAATGATATTACCAATTCCTGTCTGCATAGTGATATGTTGGAAGAGTTTAATAACAGGAGTGGTTTTTGTAAATAATGAAAGCCTTAGTCTAGTAGAACAGAACTATCATTCAACTAATTAGTGAAACTTGGCTATACATTAAGCAAAACATGAACGAGAATGCAATTAATCTATTTTGAAATACAAATGACAGAGTTAAGCTAAAGTTCAATTAATCAAACTGAAAACACAGTGACCATAACTGGGCTAAAATGCAATTATTCAAACTAGAAAGATGGTGAACAGAATTAAACTAAATGCCATAAGCCTAACTTTGAAGTACAATGAACTAAAGCGCTTTTTGATCTCTAGAGTATTAAACCACAGTGAAACTAATCTATTGCATATTATGAAAACAAGTCTGGCTGTACTATCTAATGCAAATTGACATAAAACACACAGCTCAAAATGAAAAAAACACAATTAAACTCCTAAAATATCACAGTTAATTCCCATTCAGCATTCGAGTTATTTTAGAAGAATTCATTAGAACAAGACTAACTGTAATATGTAACATAAAAGAACATGAAAACATGAAATTAATAAAACTATTGAAATTGGAAATTGAAAACTAAATCAAGTTAAGGCTACTTATCTAAATCATCTGAACGGAGCCTCTCGGGCAGTAGGGGCCCTCTACTGCCAAATTAGCTTGCAAATGAAATTAACGTTGACTCAGCTCTTGCACTAGAACGATGTCTTTTTCATTAAAGGAGAAAAACACTTAAAATAGAGTATTCACGGTTGGCAGCAAAAGCCAAAATCTAACTAAGATCTAACCAGCATTGCTTGGTCTCCCAAGTCATATTTATAATAAAATTACATAACAGAACTTGAGATAATGAAGGATTATTGTCTTTCCCATTCCTATTGGAATTAAAACTCTTATTGAAGGCTGCGTACTTTTGTTGTAGATAGCTGGACTGAGACAGTCCTACTAGAAGTCTGCTTTCTTAAATATGTTCCCACGTATCAAAACCATACACAGAATTCGTTTCTTCCTTCATGGTGAGAAACGAACCATGTAGACATGACGTGGAATATGCCCATATGCGGTTTTCCTTCAGACGACACCTGGAACCCACTCAAACTGTAAAACAGCTGCAGAATTCGGGATCAGCTACGGAATGTGCGGTCAGCTACGGAATGCCTGTATTGTGTAGCTATTTTGCAGAAAATTGTTAAAATAGCAAAAATCATGAAAATACAATATGTTAATCAATTTTATGTAACCCTTAAACAATCCTAATCATTCTTCATTGATTTTAGGCTTATGAAGTGATAAAATAATGATGAAATGAAGTGAAGGTTTGTAAAAGAGAAGGCAATTGTAAGGCTCAACATAAATTTTCTGGTTTTTGAAATGAGCATAATACATTGTTTTGCAGGAACAAAAGAGATGGCGGTAGGTGGTGCTACCTCTGCTACCATGTACAACTTATTTCAAAAATTAATAATCACAACACGAGGTTGTGACTCATACACATCATGTCACTTCCACAATTATGGTTGGGCTAATAATATATGAGAAACATCAAGAGGAGCAATGTCACATAATACCTTATCTGTAAAGGGCTTGATGTTGTAGGGAAGGTGGCACTGCTGGCTAACGTGGAGATCCCGTCCTTAGTGAAGCCACTCGATGGTTTCGGTTGTGGGTGTGTTGTGGTCAGGAATCCTAGCAAGTCATGACCTGTGCTGAGATGAGGTTCTTTTGACTCCCACTGTTAGAAATGAACTGCAGCGGGGAACCCTTTACCGACATTTGGGAATGGAAGAAGCGCTCTCCCTCCTCTAGATTTTATGGTTCCTTCTTCTGGATCTTTATGGTGGCGACGATGGTGTTGGGCTCTGCATCGATAATAGTCTACCCTTTTTCATTCCCATTTTTAGGTTCTGATTCAGAGTCGGAGCATGCATTTGATTCAGAAACCTTCAACTCGCCCACGAGTGACTACTTAGCCTGACACTCATTTATGTTGTGAGCAGAGCTATTATGGAACTCATACCACTTCTCGTTGTCCTTCTTTGGCTTCATGGTGTTATTATTTATTTTCGTCTCTGGCGGGTTGTCTCGAGATGCCTTGCATTGTCTTTTTCATTTGTTCTGTGGTTTGGGGACACCTTTCCCTTGCTTCTTATTTTCAGATCCAAAGTCTCACTTCTTCTCTTTGACATTTTTCTCAATCTTGGCAGCATACCAATATGTCGCACTAAGCGAGGACATGTCGGTGAAAACCATTTCCTCCTGAATACATATGTGAAGATAATTGCGGTACTTCAGTACCAAATGTTTCTATGAATATTTGATACTCAACATTGTGCTCATGGTATGGAATAAATTCTTCAGCTCTTGGAAATCTTTATCCCCTTGTTGCCGCAATGTATTCCATTGTATGTATTTTTCCTCATAGCTCCTCATGGTATAATATTTTTCCTTGATGAAGTCTCGAAAAGAATTCCAAGTCAGTGCGGACGAGAACAGAGAGGGTTCCTCCTCACCCCTTTTCTTTGAGTAGGTTTCTCACTAGTCCTTGACATGGGGGGCGGCTTTGAGGAGTGCCAAAGTAATACTTTCTTAGAAAAAAAAGTATTGAACTCAAAAATATCCTTCTAATAGATTCAACCATCTATCTATGAATTGTACATCTATTTGGCCCTCAAATATGGGAATGTCAAATTTTAATTGTAACTTAAAAGGATTTTCACCTCTATAGTGGCTACTGGATGTAGATGCATCACCGGTGGGTAGCCATTGAAGGATATGGGAAACTTTTTCCATCATCATGTTTCTTTTTTTCTCGACGGTCTCCTCAAGCAATATTTTGATAGGATCTCTTGATCCCTCATCTTTCTTTTCTCCCCCATGTATGGTCGTTGGGGTTTACGAGGCTGATCTTGCAAAGGTTCAACCAGATAGATCCCTAACTCCTTATATCTCAACCGCGTTGGGGACATGCAAAGAAGGATTGAGAAAGAGCAGAATTTTCTGATACCACTGATCCAAATTTATGCACTAAGACAATGAAATACAAAAATAGATATAAATGTAGAGATGTAGCAGAAATAAAACTTTATTTCATTAATAACAAATAAATGAAATATGCTTACAAACATAATGGAAATAAACTAGCTAGGGCACTGGTAACTTATCTCTGAGAAGATTGTGGCAGCTACAGGCCACTGAACTATGTTACAATGAGGTTCAAATTTCTATTTATTATTGAGGAACAATGAAAAATCCTCAACATTCAAATAACTAATGCTAGGATATGAATCACTAAAACTATGAACCTTGTTTGGGTAAATTGGTACATCAACTTCCTGAGGATATAACTTTGGCATATGATCTCTATTTGACGTGATCAATACCACATTAGAAATATCTATCCTATGACTACAACATTGGATTGAGAAAAATCTAAGGAACTTCCATGTTGCTCCCTATTTTCCCAAAAAACTTTTTTTAGGCCCTCAAAACATCTCCGGAAGTTTAGGACCCGAAAAACTGCTAAAAATAGTGAATTGTGCTATAATTAAGGAAAATGAAAAAAATGAAAGAAACGATGGTGGGGGTCCAAATGGAATATAAGGGTGGCCACCAATATCTACGTGGATCAATGTGATGGTGAAGGATCTTCATCATTTATGGCTCATAGTAGATGGCTATTCACACAAATATTTCATCCCACATGTACGTATAGGGACGTCAAAACATAACTCTACATACATCAAGTGGAACTACATCTAATTCTACTTCATCAATAAAATTAACAATAATAGTAAATTTTATTATGAATAGGTTTTTCTACCTTTATCTTTTCCTCCATGTTGACGTATCTTAATGGTTATTAGATAGGATGGTCATGAGTCTTCAGTCCCAATTTCAGAACTAGATTTATTTCTAGGAGATTGTCCTATGATTAGGAGTTGAATGGAGCATCATTTTTTGTCTTCTTGACTTGTGGCTTTATATGGAAGAGTATGGTCATTTCCTTCACTTCTTATTTTTTAAGGCTACTTAGATTCATCCCCTTCTACATCCATGAATATACAATCTTCTCATCCACATATGAGCTTCTTTCCACCTAATTATTTGAATATATCGCTTTTATATTTTTATTCTTAGCATCATTGCTTTGGTTCTTTGACTTGAGCTCTAGATGTAGCTTCCAACACTTCTCATGTGAATTACCTTCTATTTTACAGTGATTTTAGTGGTTGTTTGTATCTTTGCACTAATGTGTTATGGATATAGTATTTTTTTCTTTCCCCCATTTCTACTTCCTCTCTTGCTCCTATAAAGCTTAATTGTGATACTTCTACTTTGACCCACATTATCTCCCTTTCATTGGGTGCATGCTCTATTGGTATTGTTCCTATAGATAAGCCTCATCATTTTTATGGGTTTAAACATCTCTTACTTTTGCAGACAACTATTTAAACCCCTCATATACTTGAGGACAAATTCTTGGTTCTTTGGAGAGATACCCAAAATGATTTTCATCTTCCTAAATTTCATGTACTCTAATACTCTCAACATTCATCCTTGATTGAAGTAATTCAACTAAAACCATTAGTCATCTAGATACCTGATAGGGTATAAATTTGACTTTATAAGAGTTTTTAAATCCTCCCACATAATCGCTAGAGGATATCCCTCTAGTATTAGGGCTTATTTGTGGCTTTCCCATCATATCTAAGCATGGCCCTCTAATCTCATATGATAAATAGAAATTCATGTCCTTCCTCTATGTTCAGAACACTAAAATAAATATATAACTATTTTAATTAGTGATTTAAATTGAAAGCGTCAATCTAACCTTATATGGTTTGATGTATACCTTTGTTTCCATATTGAAGCTTTGAATGCTTCATGACTCATGAGCTTGGTTGTTCCTTTTTGCATTATTTCTTATATTTCCTCTTTGGTTCATCTCTATCCTCTAATTTCTCCTATGGTTTGGCCTCTATGTTTGAACATACATCCAACATGTTATCGAGAGCATCCATAAGGAGATTCATGTTATGGTTGATATCTAAAGCCTATTCTTCTACCCTTGAGAAAATCTCCTTTTACACATCTCAAGGGTTTTGAATATATTTTTTTGGCCATATGTGGGGTTTTAGAACTTTCTACTTAAACCAATCTAGATCCCTTGAAAACTACAACAAAATACCCAAAGCTACCTACTCTGATACCAATATGATTCCTATAGTAACTTGCATATTGCACTGGATAATTCATCACAATAAATTTGTTAAAATTATACATAAAATATGAAATCTAAATTTACAAGGCTATCTAGACTTCTGGATTTACTAAGTTAAATTTTCTAGCCTGCAATATATAAAATGTGGGAAATATAGAATAAACATAAACATAAAGAACATCACTTCACTACTAGAATTTTTTTTTTTAGGGGAGCATTGTCAACCTCCAAAAGTGGAATTAGGGAGGCCATTAGGGGTAGCTTTTGATATCCTCTTTAAGAGATATGAACCACCCACAAAAGTTATGTCCCCTTCTCTCTGCCCCTATATCTCCCACCCTCTCTTTCTACCCTCCCTTTGCCCTATCTCTCCCTCTCCCTCTCTCAGCCTTTGTATATCTCTCTCTCTCCTACCTCCCTCTCTCCATCTCTCACCTTCTATATCTCCTTCTCCCGTTCTCTCCCCTTCCCTCCCTTCCTCTCTCTTTCTCCCATAGCCCCCTCCCTCTCTCTCTCTCCCTCTCTCCCTCTCTCTCTATCCATACCTCTCTCTCTCTCTCTCTCTCACTCTCCCCCTCCTCCTGCCCCTCCCCCTCCCCTTCAACCGCCCTTCCCCACCCTCACCCTCTCACTCTCCCTCTCCATCTTCCCTCTCTCTCTCGCCCCACTCCTCTCTCATTACCCCACTCTTCCCGTCTCCCGCTCCCTCGCTCCATGCCCCCTCTGTCTCTCCCTCCCCCTCTCGTTGTCTCTACTACTCTCTCCCCCCTATATTTCTCCCATTCCTACCCCTATCTCTTTCCCTCTCCCTCTCTCTCTCTCCTTCTCCCTCTCTCTCTCCCTCTCTCTCCACCCATCTCCCCCTCCCTACCCATCTCTATCTCTCCATCTCTGCCTCCCTCTCTCTCTCTCTCTCTCAGTGTCACTCTCTCCCCTTCCCCTTCAACCGCCTTCTCCCCACTCTCCCCCTCTCCCTATCAGTCTCCCTATGCCCTCCCTTTATCTCTCTCCCCCCCCCCCAATACTCTCTCTTTCCACTCCTCCCTCTTTCCCCCTCTCTCGCTCCATCCCCCTATCTCTCTTCCTCTCTCCCTCCCCCTATCTCCACCACTCTCTCCCCCCCATATTTCTCCCATTCCTCCCCTATCTCTCTCCCTCTCCCTCTCTCTCTCCTTCTCACTCTCTCTCCCCTTCTCCCTCTATCTCTCCCTCTCTCTCCCCGCCTCTCTCTCTCATTCTCCCCCTCCCTACTCATCTCTCTCTCAATATCTCTCCCTCCCTCCCCATCTTCGTCCCTCTCTCCCCTTACCTCCTTCTTTGTTCTGCCTCCAATATCTCTCTCTCTCTCTCTCTCTCTCTCTCTCTCTCTCTCTCTCCTCCCACCCTCCTCTCTCCCACTCCTGATCCCCACTCGCCCTCTCCCACCCACTCTCCTTCCCTCTCCCTCTCTCTCTCCCTCTCACTTTCACTCTCCCCCTCCCTTCCTCCCTCCCTCATTCTCTCTTCCCCTCCCCTCTCCGTGTCACTCTCACTTGCTCTCTCTCTCTCTCTCTCTCTCTCTCACTCCCCCCACTCCTCTCTCTTTCCCCCTCTCTTGCTCCACCCCCCTTTGTCTCTCCCCTCATTCACTCCCCCCCCCACCCTCTCTCTCTCTCACACACAACCACCCTCTTCCCCCCACCACCCCTCCCTCTCCCCCTCCCCACCCTCTCTCTCTCTCTCTCATACACACACATCTCCCCACCCCTATTTCTTTCCCCCCTATCCCCATCTCTGGCTCAACCTCCCTCTCTCTCTCCCTCCCCCCCTCCCCCTAACCATCTCTCTACAACTCTTGCCACCCTCTCTCTCTCTCCCCACCCCTCCCCATCTCTCTCTCTCTCTATCTCCCCCTCCTTCCCCATCTCTCTGTCGCTCTCTCCCCCTCTCTCCCCTTTGACTCTCTCTCTCTCACCCCCTCCCTCCCTCCGACCCACCCCCCCCTCCCTCTCTCTCTCCACCTCCATTTCCCTTTCCCTCCCATTTTTTCCCTCTCCTCCCCCTCCCTCTCTTTCCTCTTGCCTCTCCCTCCACTCCCCCTCCCCCTAATATCTCTCTCTCTCTCTCTCTCGATATATATATATATCACACAGAAACACACACACACTCGCTCCCTCCCTCTCTCTCCCCCCTCCCCCCCTCTCTCTCTCTTCCCACCATCCTCTCTACATCTCTCTCCTTCTACCCGCCCTCCCCATCGCCCTCCCTCTCTTGATCTTCCTCACCTTCTCTCACCCTATGTCCTTCCCTATTCCCCTCTCCCTCTCCCTCTATCCCTCTCTCTCTCTCTCTCTCACACACACACACACACACACTCTAACTTTCACTCTCCCGCTCCCATATCCCTATCGCTCACCCTCTCTCTCATTCTCTCTCTCTCTCTCTCTCCCCACCATCCCTCTTCTCTCTCACTCCCTTCCCCTCTACTTCAAACACCCTATCTCCCCCTCTTCCTCCACCTCTCCCCCTGACTCTACCTCCTTGCTCTCTCTCTCTCTCTCTCTCTCTCTCTCTCCCTCTCTCGCTCTCTCACCCCACTCCTCTCTCTCTCTCTCTCTCTCTCTCTCTCTATCTCTCTCTCTCTTCCCACCCTCCTCTCTCCATCTCTCTCCCGCTATCCCCTCACCCCATTTCCCTCCCTCTAATGATCTCCCTCTCCCTCTCCCACCATATCTCCTTCCTTATTCTCCTCTCGCTCTCCCTCTCTCTCTCTCTCTCTCTCTCTCTCTCTAATTTTCACACTCACCCTCCCATATCCATGTCGCTCACCCTCTCTCTCTCTCTCTCTCTCTCTCTCCCCTCTCCATCCCTCCTCTCTCTCACTCCCTTCCCCTCCACTTCAAACACCATATCTCCCCCTTCGCCTCTCCCTCTCCCCCTCCCTCTACCTCCTTACTCTCTCTCTCCCTCTCTCTCTCTCTCTCGCTCACCCCAATCCTCTGTCTTCCCCAAACTCTCTCCCCCTCTCTCGCTCCAACCCCCATATCTCTCTTCCCTTCCTCCTCCCCCTATCTCTACCACTCTCTCCCCCATATGTTTCTCCCCTTCCACCCCCTATATCTCTCCCTCTACCTCTCTCTCCCCTTCTCCCTCTATCTCTCCTTATATCTACACCCCTCTCTCTATATCTCTCTCCCTCCCTTCCCATATATGTCTCTCTATCCCCCCCGCTTCCTCCTCATCCCTCTCTCTCTCTGTCTCTCCACCTCCCTTTCCATTTCCCTCCAACTTCCCCCCTCTCTCTCTCCCCCTCCCTCTCTCTCCTCCTCCCTCTCCCTCCACCACCCCTCCCCCCTACTCTCTCTCTCTCTCTCTCTCTCTCTCTCTCTCTCCTCCATCCCCTCTCTCTCTACCCGTCCCCCCCCCTGTATCTACCGCTTTCTCCCCCCTATCTTTCTCCCTTTCCTCCCCCTATCTCTCTCCCTCTATCTACCCCCCTCTCTCTATATCTCCACCCCTCCCTCCCCATCTCTCTCTCTATCTATCTCCTCCTCCCTCGTCATCTCTCTCTCTCTCTCACTCTCTCTACCTCCATTTATATTTCTCTCCCAATTTTGCCCCTCTCTCTCCCCCTCCCACTCTCTCCTCCTACCTCTCCCTCCACTGCCCCTCCCCCTACTCTCACTCTCTCTCTCTCTCTCACACACACACACACACACACACTACCTCCCCCTCCCTTTCTCTCTCTCCCCTCATCACTCTCTCCCTCTCCCCCTTCCCTCTCTCTCCCCCCTCCCACTTTCCCCCTCTCACCTTCCCCCTCCCTCTCTCTCCTCCTACCTCTCCCTCAATTGCCCCTCTGCCCTACTCTCTCTCTCTCTCTCTCTCTCTCTCTCTCTCACACACACACACACACACACACACACACACACACACACATAGGCTCACTCCCTCCCCCTCTCTACCCCTTCCCTCACCCTCTCTTCTCCCCCTCCGCGCTCTCTCTCTCTCTATATATATATCTCTCTCTCTTCACATCCTCTTCTCTCTCCCCCTCCCTCTCTGACACTCTCTCCTTCCCTCTTCCCCTCTCCCTCTTCCTCTCTCTCTCTCTCTCTCTCTCTCTCTCCCCATCCCCTTCAACTGCCCTATCCCCCCCCCCTCTCCCTCTCCCTCACCCTTTGTCCCCTTTCTCTCTCTCTCTCTCTCCCACCCCACCCATCTCTCTTTCGCCCCTCTTGATCCACTCCCCCTCTCTCTTCGCCTCCCACTCCTGCTCTATATACCACTCTCTCCCCCCATATATTTCTCCCATGCCTCCCCCTATCTCTCCCCATCTCTCCCTCCCCTCCCTCCCCATATCTCTCTCCCTCTCTCTCCCTCTCTCCACCTTGCCTCTTTCTCTCTCTCTCTCTCACCCTGCATCCCCCTCCCCTTCCCTCTCCCTACCCTCCCATCCCTCCCTCCCTCTCCCTACCCTCCCATCCCTCCCTCCCTCTCCCTACCCTCCCTCCCTCCCTCTCTCTCTCTCTCTCCCTCTCCCCTTCCTCCATCTTCATATCTCTCTCTCTCCCCCTCCTCTCTCTCTTTCTCCCACCTCTCACTCTTATTATCCCTCTCTCTCATTATCACCATCATATCATCTAAGAACTTAAAGCATGTCATTTAACAACAAAAACATAATTATCATTATCATAACCATATCATTGAAAAAATACTATCCACATCATGTAACAAATAAAAACATGTTATCAATTAGAAATCAACAATCATCATATTATGTAAGAAACATAATCACTATATGATCTTACAAATAATAAAACAAATACATACATAAACATATACAAATTAAACTTGCAAAAATTGTCAACATAATATTACCGTTCAATGCAATCATATCATCTAATTAGGAAAAATACAACCATCACATCACATAAAAAAAAAAAAAATTTCTTTCATTTGAGAAAACACATAAAATACACCAACATATACCTATCATTATAAAGAAAAAACTTCTATACATAAATATCAATGTTGTGTCATCTAAAAACTATAATATATTTTTAAAAATTACAACTGATGGGTACATTTTTTTTTATTTTTTTTTTAAAGCATCTTTTTACATTTGAATAAACAAATGCATATATTTCACATATCATATATAAATAAAACAATTCTACTAATAAAACAATTTAAACTATTTTATATCATCCAATTTTCAAATGATAAATAATTAGATATAATAAAAGAATACAAAAATATCCTTTGACATTATAAACCATCACATATAAATCAAAAAATTCAATTCAAAAAAATATTCCTTTCTTTATTATATAATTTCAATTAATAAGTAATTATACAAATACAAATCTAACTAAACCATTCAAATATAATAATTAACTAAAAAATTCATGCACTAATAACAATATAAATATAAATCATATAAATCCAATATTATATAATATAGAACAATAAATTTAATTATATGATATTAATTTAATTTAATATAAATATTTATTGAATAACCTAGATATTTAAAATAACATAATCAAATATTTAAAAAAGATAAGATAAAAAACGAAATTTATGGAATGTAAACAATAATTTATACACAAATTTAAGTGAGTAATGATACCGGAGTTCAAAATTAATGTTTAAAATCTATAATGATATAAAAATGAAAATTAATATATATATATATATATATATATAATGGTTAATAAAACAGAGCTACTGGATGGGAGGTAATTGCTTGCAGGAATCTGTGAAGAGAAATGGAATATAGCTTTAACATCTATGACAAAGTGAAGAAGAGATAATCGCTTGCAGGCATCTGTGAAGAGAAATGGCGTATAGCTTTAACATTTATGACAAGGTGAAGAATAATGATTCCAGAAAGGGCTAAATATAATTATTTAGAGAAATCTATCTTGATACATGACAATCATATGATATATATATGTGATTAATAACTAAAAGAATCATAAAGTAATAAAATAACCATACCAAAATAAATACCAGAAGCATACCTGTCATGGTTGCAACAAATATGACACAACCTCTTTCATTCGTCTCGTCCATGCAAATCCCTTCTCTATCGATGAAACAACAACTCGGCTCTTCAATAACACATACAAACGAACACACACAATGTAGACACAACACAAAGTCACAGCCACACGGAGATAGACATGGGCTCTTCAATAATCCCTTCTCTATCGATGAAACAACTGGGAGCGGAATATCTTCGGAAGTTGTCTTTACAATGCATTGTGACTGATCATATATGTACAATGCGTAAATTCGTGTTGTTTTGCTAAAACTAAAACTCAACGATTACAATTGTTTTGCTAATTCGCCTGTTGATAGAAGCCTGTTTTGCTAATTCGCCGTTGAAGCCTGTTTTGCGATGTTGTCTCTCCTACTAATTTTGCTGGTTGTGTCTCCTCTATTTGTGTACCAGCCGATGAATGAGATCCCATAACTCCCCAGATGGTTGTGTCTCCTTTACATTGATTGTGCACTCAATCAATGTGGGGAGAATGAGATCCAATAACTCCCCAGATCTTTGAAGACAACTTATGAAGATATTTCATTTCGGACTATTCGTTTAAAAGGATCCTTCCCGTTAAAAAAATCTCGATCGACCGTTAAAAGGAGCGGACCTCAACGTCTATAACCAAAAAGAATGCTTCAAAAGTTTCCATGAAAAAAGCTGAAAATGATTTTTCAAGAAACAAGAAAAAATATCTGCACATATTTCGGATATTCTTTAAATGATCCTTCTCATTAAAACAAATCTTGATGGACCGTTAAAAGGAGCGGACCACAACGTCTATAACAAAAAATAAAAACTTAGAAGGCTTCAAACTCTTTCCAAGAAAAAAGCTGAAGATGTTTTTCAAGAAAAAGGGTTCAAGAAATTCTCTTCACCTCCAAGTCATCTATCCACGTCCCATGTGAAGTAGTTCGGTTCTCTTCAATTTGGAAGGTTTGGTGGAATCTTTGATACTCTGTACTAAGTACTTCATGTAATCTTGCCCTTTTCAGGTCCTCTGTTTTTTTTTTCTGCCATCAGCGAGTAATATTATTTAGAGAAGTAGTTATCGTAGAGAGCTCGTTATATTTCCCTATTTCGATCTTAACAGTATTCAATATAATTGCCTAAGTTTATTTTTAAGTTATATTTTATGTATTTTTAATACTAAATTAAATTTAATGTCAGAGATAAAAATGATTTTTTAGGCGTGGTTTCTAGTTAATTTTTATTGAAATTAGTCATAGATTTTTAAATATGTAGAATTCTAGTAAGTTATGGTTTATGGTTTTCTAAATTACTGAATCTATTTATTCATTCCAAAATATATTTTAAATAATAATAAATCATTATTTTTCTTAAAATTGAATTTCTAAATTCTAGTGAAAAATGGCATTTCATCTATTAAACCCTGCCCTAATATAATGTGTTTTCCAACTCAGGATTAAAATGAAGTGAAGCTTAATTTGTAATTTTCCATTGGAAATATGTTCTTTTTAATTCTTGTATTACTCATTTAAATGCATTTATAACATCTAAAATAAACTAAAATCACTCCTTATATAGTTTTATTTTATATGTACATTTCATTGTATTAAATTTTCTTTCTACTCCTATTACTTTTTTGTTAAAATAGTTTGTATGGTTTTAAAGTTTTTTTTACTTCTTTTTCTTCTAATTTTAGATATATTTTTTCTAAGCTTATTTGGTTTTCCGTTACAATATGTAATAACTAAAATTTTATTAAAATATTTATCCTAGAGTTTGAGAGAGAATATTTATCTTTTTATTTTCCAAACAACTATCATTTTTTCTAGAGCATTATGTGATTTAGAATATGATTCCTTTTCACTTATACCACAAATGATGTCCTTAAAAACATACAAAAAAAATATATCTGCATGTTATACATGTGCACTATAGAGAAGATTCATTACTATTTTGAGAACAATCATGGTCAACTAAACCTCTCAAACCTCTGAAGGGTTATGTTGTCTCTGCCCATGGTTTGATATATCACACATCACAAATCCATATAACAAGAAATCTCTCAACAATGTATCTACCCATGGTTTGATGTATTTCACATCACATCCATATAAAAAGAAATCTCTCAACAAGATTACACACCTCATCATAAGAATTTTTACCATTGTACCAAAATGTTGCTTATAAAGAAGAATTGGCAATGAAGCCATTTAGAGCATGGCTTCTCTCCTTGACCTCACTCTACATTTGATTCCTCTCTCTATGGAAAATATGTAAGAACCATGCTTTTCAACTATTCTAATCTATAGAGAATCTCCTGAATACTTTCAATGTAATTGACAATCCCTACATGTGTAGTACGGTATGCCCTTATAAATTTTGACATAACATCTATAACTCATTTAATTTTTAACTCATCATATTTGATATAATGCAATAAAAAACAATGCAATTTATTTGCTTTGAGGTAACATAATTTCCATATATGACCATAGTCATTTATACACATGATTTAAACAACCAGAACAAGTGCGCAATTCTAATTTTTGCATCTCTAGCTACAAAATATATAGAAATATCTTAGATTTCATTTTTAGGCACTAGACAGAGAATATAAAGGCAATACACTTCCATATGATTTCTTCTTAAAATTTAGCCAGCAAATAATGTTATTGTATCTTAAAATCTGTTTTGATTATTTTTTTTTCATGACCACCATCACTTGCACAGATGATAATAATAAGAAGACAAAATTTTCACATCCCAAATTTTGTGATTTCATAAACATACTTAATCACTATTCATTATTGATCATTCTTTTATGCATTTGCTAATATTTTTAGCTCTCCTGTTTGAGTTTAGTTGTCATGTGCATTAAGGAAAAATTCATTAAGGAATCTAAATCTTCTATTTGTTTCTTCTGGTGATAAAATTGAGTTTTCATGTATTTCAACAATGACTCTAAATCATCTAGTTGTTTCTTATGATGATAAAATACCTTAATCTATCTTTGAGGCTATTATCATGGAACTTCCACCACTTATCAAGTGTGTGCCCATTCAAAATTCAAATTTAACAATGCTTGCTTCTAGGTAGGACATAATGTAGTGGTAGGGCTATTTTGTTACCTAGTTGGCTTCTAGTTCTTTGTTAATGGGATTGATATACATATTAACATAGATCTATTTTAATCGAAGGTTTAATAAGCATTAAGATGGATTACAAGAAAATAAAAACATAATTGATCAATGTATAGAATATCTAGGTTAAAATAGATCTAAATTGATTTATATTTTATTAGAGATTTTTAGTATTAGTACGGTAGGTTCTTGTTTTAATTTTATTTTACATTTGAATGAATTTTGTAATTTTTTTTTTTGATTTAATTAATTAGCATCAAGATTGCTCCCATAACATGCCCACATGCATATGTCTCCACTTCGAAGCGATATTGTAATTTTATTAATGCCAGAACCAATGTTTGAATAATATTATTCTTCCACGACCCTTTCCCCACTCGAAAATCTTGAAAC
This sequence comes from Pinus albicaulis, assembly GCA_034641835.2. NCBI lineage: Eukaryota > Viridiplantae > Streptophyta > Pinopsida > Pinales > Pinaceae > Pinus > Pinus albicaulis. The sequence continues at coordinate 250,165 of JAXQQM020089834.1, forward strand.
TTGAAATTATGGTGTGGAGTGGTGTTGCTACTACTAAAAACAAGTTTATGAATTTCTTCAAGTACTGTGTTTCCTCAACAAAATTCCTATCCTCAAAAACATTTAGTAACCCTTACCGACAACTTCATGATGACCTCCATCTTGGAAGGATCTATCTTCAAATATCCTCCACCTATCATTATCCCAAATACACCATAGCCTATTGTAATAAATCACACTTCTTGAGATGTGACAATGATTACTGCTTCTTTAAAGTCTCTAGCACCTACATCAAATGTGATATGTTCTCCTTGTAGGTAGCAATGTATACTAGTCAATAATCCACATAAGCAATTAAAAATGAACTTACACAAGTGCACAATATATCATTAATTAAATTCATGAATTTATTTGGTGCATTTCATAGGGTAAATATCATAACTAACCACTAATACAAACCTTCTCTAGCTTTGATGGTGGTCTTCTAAGTATCTTCTTCTTTGACTCAAACCTAGTGACCCCGTGATTGTAAGTCTATCTTGGTGAAGTATTTATCTTGTTGCATAAAAGATCCTCTATCCTAGGCAAGAGGTACCCATTATTGAGAATAATTTTTTTTAAACCTATAGCCAATGCACATCCACCAAGTCACATCCTTCTTAGACACAATTATAATGGGTGACCCACATGTGAGGTACTGTGGAATAACACCATATTCCAATTGCTATTACAACTACTACTTCACCTCATTTCCCTTCATAAACAATTAACCTTTGGTAATGGAGAGTGTCAAAACAATTGGATCTCATGCTCCACTTGCCTATTGGGTGGTAGCGCTTTAGGATTCTAGAGCAGAACCTTGTATACATGTATATACTCTTCCAATTGTTGTGTTTTTTCCTTGATAGAGCCCCCTAAGGAAAACCTTTCTTTCACCAACTATTCTACAAACTAATTTAATCTTAAAAATTTTATGGCATATTTTTTTCTAGAACTAGTTAGTTTCTTAGCTTAGTCAGCTCTTACAAACAAATTTTTCGAGTTTCCCTTAAGTGTGTTTGAACCAAATTTATGCAGGAATACAATGAAATGAAAAAATACACATAAACGCAGAGATGAAGTGGAAATAAAACTTCATTTAATTAATAACCAACCAAGACCCATCTTAAGTCTCGATCTATTAAACGTCAAGAGGGATCAAACCTCTAGAGGTGAAAAGTGAAAATTTCTTTTTTGAGCGCAAAATTTGACGAAAATTTTGCACCTCTAAATATTTGATCCCTCTTAGCTCTTGATAGATCCCGAATTAATATGGATCTAGGCTGGTTTTTAATAAATTTAGAAATAGATTCTTGAAATCACTTTGTTTTAGAGCTGGGCAAGGTTTCGGGCAAGACAAAAAAATAAATCATTCTAATTTGGTGGTGTTTCTCCCAACATAGAAATTAAATCATTCTAATTTGGTGGTGTTTTTCCCAATGCATAAATTAAATCATTCTAATTTGGGGGTAAGAGTGATTGGTTACACATGACCGCATCCATGGAGTCGAAGTAGATGAAAAGGTAAAAACAAAATTGTAGAAAAAAAAATGCAAGAGCAAACAAAGAGATGATTGCTCACAAATGCAATTAGACACTTTATTTGTGTTAAATTTATATATTTAGGGGAGAAGTGATTTCTCATTAGGGCCAACATTAGATTAATTATATTAAATTTTAAATCTTAAATGTTAAACATTACTTTTATATTTACATTTATGTTTACATTTTTAAGTGAGATATTCAATGCATGCACGTAGTCTACTTAAATACAAACCTCGGCGATCCAAATTTATTAAATTTAATAATATTAATATTATAACATATTAATATGAATATTATAATTAATAATAATATTAGTATTAATCTTTTAATATGAATATTAGGGTATTTGGCCCTTAGGCATCACCTAAATAAAAGCTCTTTTGTGAGTGTTCGTAAATATAAAGAGTATGGAGTAAATATAAAAAGAGCTTTTATTTTTACCATACCTATGATTTATTTATATTTATATTTATTTACCATACCTCTTTTATTTACCATGGTATTTGTCCCATAGGCTTGGGAAATACTTATATGTTGATTTCTAATCATATTTAATATTTTTTATGTATTTACCATACCTCTGTATACCTCTTTTATAAATATGGTTTTTGACCCATAATATTTAGCCCATGGTATTTGGCCCATAGGATTCACCTAGATAAAACCTCATTTTTTTATTTTTATTTATGGAGTAAATATAAAAAGAGGTTTTATTTATTTACCATAACTCTAGTCTATTTATATTTCCATAGTATTTAGCCCATGGTATTAATAATAATTTGTACCATGGTAGTTGGCCCATAGGATTCACCTAAGTAAAACCTCATTTTTAGTTTTGGCAAATATAAAGATGTTTATGGAGTAAATATAAAAAGAGGTTTTATCTATTTACCATACCTCTAGTCTATTTATATTTTTATTTATATACCTTACCTCTAGAGTAAGTATAAAAAGAAGTTTTATTTATTTACCATACCTCCAATTTATTTATATTTTTATTTATTCACCATACCTCTAGAGTAAGTATAAAAAGAGGTTTTATTTTGTATTTACCATACCTCAGTCTATTTATATTTTTATTTATTTACCATACCTCTTTTTTTAGTGTTGGTGAATATACCTCCAATTTATATATATTTTTATTTATTCACCATACCTCTGGAGTAAGTCTAAAAATAGGTTTTATTTTTTATTTAGCATAACTCGGTCTATTTATATTCCTATTTATTTACCATACCACCTTTTTGAGTGTTGGTGAATATACTCCGACATTTCAAATGTTTATTTACAATACATATCTTATCGTACATTTCTCACACTACATCTAAACATGTGCCTTATACTCCGACATGTCAAATGTTTACATTACATTTCTCACATTAAATCTACACGTCTTGCAGAGGACCTATTGGTGTAACAAATAGTTGAAATATGTTTACAAATAGAATGGAAATTAACTAGCTAGGGTTTTGGTACCCTATTTCCAAGAAGAAATGTGGTGGCTACAAGGCTATGAACTATGTTACAATGAGGCTGAAAGGCCTATTTATTATTAAGGAACAATTGAAAACCCTAATCATACAAATAACTTACCTTAGGAGATGAAAAGCCAAAACTATGGACCCTGTTTGGGTAAATTGATACATCAACTTCCCGGGGACATACCATGTGCATATGATCTCTCTTTCACACGCTTAATACCTTGTTACAAATATCTATCCAAGGACTACAACTTTTGGGTGTGAAACATCAATGGAAATCACATGTTGCTTCATATTTTCCACAAAAACTTCGTTTAGGGCCTCAAAACGGCTCCGAAAGTTCAGGACTCGAAAAACTGATAAAAATAGTAAACTGTGCTATAATTAAGGAAAGTAAAAAAAGTGAAAGAAAAAAATGGTGGGGGTCTAAGTGGAATAGTTGGGTGGCCACCAATATCCACCTAGATCGATCCTCCCCCCTTAGGAAGCAATGTTCCCCATTGCCTTGAGTTCCTCCATGAGATGAGGAAACTTCTGTTGAACTTCGTCATTGGTGAGCCACTTGCCATGGTGAAGGAGTTGGCCTACTTTGACAACTCAATATATCAGGATCCTTTGTTTTCGGGTGTGCTTGATATTTGTATCAATGATATCAACAGTTGTGGCTTGTTCCATGCAGTAGGGGTTTAACTCTTTTGTTGTGAGTTATTATTCCATGCCGGATATGTCTAGTAGAGGCAAAAAGTAGGGTTGAAGGCGATGCACATTGAATACTCTGTGCAAACCATGGAATTTTGGAATGGTGAGCTAAATGGAATTGTCCTTTATAGCCTTGGTGATGGTGTATGGCCCATTTCGGAGTGGGCGAATCTTACGTCGAGTTCCAGTGAGCCTCTCCTTTAGCAAATGTAGACACACTTTGTCGCCCACCTAGAATTTATGTGTAACCCGATGTTGATCATGTCAGTGCTTGTACTTAGCACTGGCTCTATACAATATGTCATGAACTTGTTGGCGGATGTTCTTAATGCGCTGAATGAATTTGTTTGACTTGTCAGCCTTACATTAGACACCAACTGAATCTACCTAAGTAGCCGCAAATGGTATGGCTACACTAATGGGACACAGTGGTTCGAATCCTAAGCTCACTTGAAAGGGGACATGGTTGTTTTAGCAATGGAGAGCCCAGTTATATTTATGTTGTACATAGGGGATGCTCTCATCCCATGCGAGTGGATGCTTTGAGTTGTACATGTGCAGAATGTGTACGATCATCCGGTTGATGATCTATGTTTGGCCATTAGTTTGCAGATGGAAATTTATGGACTTGTTAAGCTTGGTGTCCGCCATCGACTAGAGGTTGGACCAAAATTTACTCGGGAACCTATTTTCCTGATGTGAGATGATAGACTGTGGGATCACAAAGTGTGCCCACACTCGTTCAAAGAAGAGTTTAGTAGTGGCTTCTGTTGTAATATTCTTCTTGTAAGCTGTCATAATGGCCATCCTTGAGAATTTTTCAATGACCACAAAAACATAGTCATTTCCATGCTTAGTATAAGGAAGTACCGATATGTAATCCATGGAGATGGATTCCCAAGGTCCACTAGGGGTACACCGTGGAGTATAGAGGCCTTGCTTCTTGATGGATAATTTGGCAATGACATAGGTAGTGCAAGACTTGATGTACTTCCCGACATCATGTCAAAGGTTTGGCCAATAGAAATAATTATACAGGACTTCCATTGTTTTCTCGATCTCGAAATTCCCAATGAACCGACTGTACCACACTTCCCAAATCATCTTGGCACACTTGCTTGAAGGAGAAAAAAGGTGTCCCAAGTCACATAGGAGGGAATCCTAGAGTTCTAAATCTAGAACTTGCTTACCCTTCAAGAGTGTATTGTATACATGGCTGAATTCTTGATCGCTTTGATAGAGAAGTGTCCAATTGGAACTCTTCTGCCCAGAAGAGTTGAGCACAGTGGTTAGCACTACAATAACTGATTTTCAAATGAGCACAATCCTGCCCTTCCTATATTTGATTTTCAAATGAAATTTTTGCAAGTATGTGGACCACTTCTGATGGTGATCATTCTGCAACTTCCCTTGTGTTTTTATGAACTATAGGGGTTAGTGGTTTGTGTGGATGACTATTTCCTTTCCCAAAATGTAATGATTACATTGTTAGAAAGCTTTCACAATGGAGTACATATCTTTGTCATAAGTGGGATACTTTTAGACTGTGTCAAAAATTGTCTCATTGTGACATGCCATTGGATGCTTTTGTTGAGTAAGAACAACCACAATAGAATATTCAGAGGCATTTGTTTCAACCTGAAATGGTTGTTGAAAGTTTGGTAATTTGAGCACTTGTGCAAAGAAGAGGTGATGTTTAAACTCTACAAATGCCTTCTGTTGAGATTTCTACCAAAATAATTCTTCTTTCACCCCTCCCTTGGTGACTTGACTCAAGGGCCAAGTGATATGAGAGAATCCCAACACGAACCTGCTGCAAAAATTTGCAAGGCCCAAAAAGTTGTGGAGCTCTGTTAGAGTGGTTGGGGTTGGTCGATCCCGAATGACTTGGATCTTGGTTGGATCAACATTGTCCCATGGCTCATCAATAATGTATGTAAGATATTGAAGATGGGTCATCCCAAAAGTGCAATTCTCTGAATTGGGACACAAATTGTGTTGCTATAGTGTTTCGAGGACTTCTCAGATGTGGTGGAGGTGCTCTTCCCAAGTCTAGATGAAGATCAGGATGTCATCGAAGTACGATAACACAAATGAGTTGGTGAATGGATGCAATATGTCATCCACCAACCTCATGAAGGTTGCGAGGGGATTCATTAACCTGAAAGGCATGAATAACCATTCAAAAAGGCTCTCCCTGGATTTTAAGGCAGTCTTCCACACTTCAGAGAGTTCGATTGGTATCTGGTGATGCATAGACTTCAAGTCGATCTTACTAAAATATTTCTCCCCCTTGAGTTGGTCTAGAAGGTCATAAATATTTGGGATTGGGTACCTATTCTAGAAAGTGATCTTTTTCAGCACTCGATAGTCAATAAAGAGTCTCAAACTCCCATCCTTCTTCTACACCAACACGATCGAGCTCCAACAATGCGACGAACTCAACCAGATGTGATCTTTCTGCAACAACTCTTGAATCTGCCTCTTTATTTCATAATTTTCCACAACAGAGTGTCGGTATATTGGCCCATTGGGTAGCGGTGAACCTCGGGTAAGATCGATGGAGTGCTTGACTCAACAGTGTGGACACACCCTTGCGGAGGAGGTGATGATGTCCTCCTACTCCTCCATGACCTTGTCCATCTATTTTTTCCCAGTGTAGGAGCCTTGTGTGGAGGTTGTGACCACAATATTCTTCTTTCCCTAAGGGCGTATCATCAAGAAAATAATTTTTTATAGTTTTTGAAATGAGAATAATACATTGTTTTGTAGGAACCAAAGAGATGGCAGTAGGTGGTGCTACCGTCGGTACCATGTACAACTTATTTCCAAAAGTAATAATCACAACATGAGGTTGTGACTCATGTACATCATGTCACTTCCAAAATTATGGTTTCCCTAAAAATATATGAGAAACATCAAGACGATAAATGTCACATAATACCTTATCCGTGAAGGTCTTGATGTTGTAGGAAAGGTGGCACTACTGGCTGATGTGGAGATCCCATCCTTGGTGAAGCCACTCGATGGTTTCGGTTGTGGGTGTGTTGTGGTCAAGAATCCTAGCCACTCACGACCCCTACTGAGATGAGGTTCTTTTGACTTCCACTATCAGCAATTAACGGCAATGGGGAACCCTTTACCCACATCTGGGAATGGAAGAGGTGCTCTCCCTCCTCTAGATTTTATGGTTCCTTCTTTTGGATCTTCCTAGTGGTGACGATGGCATTGGGCTCCGCATTGATAATATGCTTCCCTTTGTCATTCCCCTTTCCAGGTTTTGATTCAGAGTCAGAGCATGCATTTGATCCAGAAACCTTCAACTCGGCCACCAGTGACTACTTGGCCTGACACTCATTTGCGTTGTGAGCAGAGCTATTATGGAACTCATACCACTTCTCGGTGTCCTCTTTGGCTTCATGGTGTTATTATTTGTTTGTATCTTTGGCAGATTTTCTCGAGATGCCTTGCATTTTCTTTGTCCTTTGTTCTATGGTTCGGGGGCACCTTTCCCCTACTTCTAATTTTCAGATCCAAAGTCTCACTTCTTCTGTTTGAAATTTTTCCTAATCCTGGCAGCATACCAGTGTGCCGCACTAATCGAGGAGATGTCAAAGAACAGAATTTCCTCCTGAATACATATGTGCAGACAATTTTGGTACTTCAGTACCAAATGTTTTGTATGAATCTTTGGTACTCAACATTGTGCTCATGGTATGGAATAAATTCGTTAGCTCATGGACATCTTGATCCCTTTGTTGCTATAGTGTATTCCATTATATGTATTTTTTTTCATAGCTCCTCATGGGATAATATTTTTCCTTGATGGCATCTCGAAAATAATTCCAAGTCAATGCATATGAGAATAGAGAGTGTTCCTCCTCTCCCTTTTCCTCCCAGTAGGTTTCTCACCAGTCCCGACATGGGGGGTGGCTTTGGGGAGTGAAACAGTAATACTTTCTTAGACAAAAAAGTATTGAACTGAGAAATATCGTTCTATTAGATTCAACCATCTATCTACGACATCGACATCTATTTGGCCTTCAAATATAGGAATGTACAATTTTAATTGTACCTTAGAAGGATTTGCACCTCCAGAGTGGCTGCTGGATGTAGATGCGTCACTAGTGGGTAGCCGTTGAAGGATATGGGAAATGTTTTCCATCATCATGTTCCTATTTTTCTCGAGGGCCTCCTCGAGAAATATTTTGATAGGATCTCCTTATCCCTAATCTTTCTTTTCTTCCACCATGAGTGGTCGTTGGGGTTTACGAGGCTGATCTTGCAAAGTTTGAGCCAGATAGATCCCTAACTCCTTATATCTCGACCACGTTGAGGACATGAAAAGAAGGATTGAGAAAGAGAAGAATTCTCTGATACCACTGATCCAAATTTATGCACTATGAAAATGAAATACAAAAATACACATAATGCAGAGATGTAGCAGAAAAAAAATTTCATTTCATTAAAAACAAATAAATGAAATATTCTTACAAACAGAATGGAAATAAACTAGCTAGGGCACTGGTAACTTATCTCTGAGAATATTTTGGCATCTAAAGGCCACTAAAATGTGTTATAATGAGGCTCAAATGGCTATTTATTATTGAGGAACAATGGAAAATCCTCAACATTCAAATAACTAACCCTAGGATATGAATCACTAAAACTATGGACCGTGTTTGGGTAAATTGGTACATCAACTTCCTAGGGACGTAACTTTAGCATATGATCTCTATTTGACGTGATCAATACCACATTAGAAATATCTAATCTAGGACTACAACATTGGATTGAGAAAAATCTAAGGAACTTCCATGTTGCTCCATACTTTCCCAAAAAACTTTGTTTAGGCCGTCAAAACATCTCCGGAAGTTTAGGACCCGAAAAACTGCTAAAAATAGTACATTGTGCTATAATTAAGGAAACTAAAAAAAATGAAAGAAACGATGGTGGGGCTCCAAGTGGAATAGAAGGGTGCCCACCAATATCTATGTGGATCAATGTGATGGTGAAGGGTTTCCATCCTTGATGGTTCATACTAGATGGATCTTCACACAAATATTCCATCGAACATGTACGTATAGGGACTTCCAATCATAACTCTACATACATCAAGTGGAACTACATCTAATTCTACTTCATCAATAAAATTAACAATAATAGTAAATTTTATTATGCATAGGTTTCTCTACCTTTATCTTTTCCTCCATGTTGATGCATCTTAATGGTTATTAGCTAGCATGGTCATGAGTCTTCAGTCCCAATTTCGGAACTAGATTTATTTCTAGGAGATTTTCCTATGATTAGGAGTCGAATAGAGCATAAATTTTTGTCTTCTTGACTTGTGGCTTTATATGGAAGGGTATGGTTAGTTCCTTCACTTATTATTTTTTATGGCTACTTAGATTCATCCCCTTCTGCATTAATGAATATACAATCTTCTCATCCACATATGAGCTTATTTCCACCTAATCATTTGAATATATGGCCATTATATTTTTATTCTTAGCATCATTGATTTAATTCTTTGACTTGAGCTCTAGATGTAGTTTCCAACACTTCTCATGTGAATTACCTTAAATTTTACAATGATTTTAGGAGTTGTTTGTATCTTTGCATTAATGTGTTATGGATATTTTATATTTCTCTTTACCCCATTTCTACTTCCTCTCTTGCTCCTATAAAGCTTAATTGTGATACTTCTACTTTGACCCACATTATCTCCCTTTCAATTTAAATCACTGATTACAATAGTTATAGATTTATTTTAGTGTTCCGAACATAGAGGAACGAAATTAATTTTTATTTATCATATGAGATTAGAGGGCGCTGCTTAGATATGGTGGGAAACCCACAAATAATCCCTAATACTAGAGGGATATCCTCTAGTGATTATGTGGGAGAATTCATGTCACTTCCACAATTATGGCTGGCCTAATAATATATGAGAAACATCAAGAGGAGCAATGTCACATAATACCCTATCTGTAAAGGGCTTGATGTTTTAGGGAAGGTGGCACTCTTGGCTGACGTGGAGATCCCGTCCTGGGTGAAGCCACTCGATGGTTTCGGTTGTGGGTCTGTTGTGGTCAGGAATCCTAGCCACTCACGACCTCTTCTGAGATGAGGTTATTTTTACTCCCAATGTGAGCAATGAACTGGAGTGGGGAACCCTTTACCCACATCTGGAAATGGAAGAGGCAGTCTCCCTGCTCTGGATTTTATGGTTCCTTCTTTTGCACTTCGTGGTGGTGACGATGGCTTTGGGCTCCGCATCGATAATACGCTTCCCTTTTTCATTCCCCTTTTCAAGTTTTGATTCAGAGTCAGAGCATGCATCTGATTCAGAAACTTTCAACTCTGCCACCAGTGACTACCTGGCCTGACACTCACTTGTGTTGTGAGCAGAGCTAATATGGAAACCATACCACTTCTCGTTGTCCTTCTTTGGCTTCATGGTGTTATTATTTGTTTGTGTCTTTGGCGGGTTGTCTCAAGATGCCCTGCATTGTGTTTGTCCATTGTTCTGTGGTTCGGGGGCACCTTTCCCTTGCTTCTGATTTTCAGATCCAAAGTCTCACTTCTTCTGTTTGAAATTTTTCTACATCTTGGCAGCATACCAGTATGCTGCACTAATCAAGGAGATGTTGAGGAACACCATTTTTCTCATGGTATCGAATAAATTCGTCAGCTCATGGACATCTTGATCGCTTTGTTGCTGCAATGTATTCCATTTTCTATATTTTTCCTCATAGCTCCTCACGGGATAATATTTTTTCTTCATGGCATCTTGAAAATAATTCCAACTCAGTGAAAATGAGAACAGAGAGGGTTCCTCCTCACCCTTTTTCTCCCAGTACGTTTCTCACCAGTCCTTGACATGGGGGGCAGCTTTGAGGAGTGAAAAAGTAACACTTTCTTAGACAAAAAAGTATTGAACTAAGAAATATAATTCTAATAGATTCAACCATATATCTACGATGTCTACATCTATTTGGCCCTCAAATATGGGAATGTCAAATTTTAATTTTACCTTAAAAGGATTTGCACCTCCGGAGTGGCTGCTGGATGTAGATGCATCACCGATTGGTAGTCGTTGAAGGATATGAGAAACATTTTCCATCATCATGTTCTTGTTTTTCTCGAGGGCCTCCTCGAACAGTATTTTGATAGGATATCCTGATCCCTCATCTTTATTTTCTTCCCCCATGTGTGGTCATCGGGGTTTATGAGGCTGATCTTGCAAAGGTTCAACCAGATAGATCCCTAACTCCTTATATCTCGACCGCGTTGGGGACATGCAAAGAAGGCTTGAGAAAGAGTAGACTTCTCTGATACCACTGATCCAAATTTGTGCACTAGGACAATGAAATACATAAATATACATAAATGTAGAGATGCAGCAGAAATAAAACTTCATTTCATTAATAACAAATAAATGAAATATGCTTATAGACAGAATGGAAATAAACTAGCTAGGGCACTGGTAACTTATATCTGAGAAGATTTTGATGGATACAGGCCATTGAACTGTGTTACAATGAGGCTCAAATGGCTATTTATTATTGAGGAACAATGAAAAATCCTCAACGTTCAAATAACTAACCCTAGGATATGAATCACTAAAACTATGGACCCTGTTTGGGTAAATTGGTACATCCACTTCCCGGGGACGTAACTTTGGCATATGATTTCTATTTGACGTGATCAATACCACATTAGAAATATCTATCCTAGGACTACAACATTGGATTGAGAAAAATCTAAGGAACTTCCATGTTGCTCCCTATTTTCCCAAAAAACTTTGTTTAGGCCCTCAAAACATCTCTATAAGTTTAGGACCCAAAAAACTGCTAAAAATAGTGAATTGTGCTATAATTAAGTGAACTAAAAAAAATGAAGGAAATGATGGTGGGGGTCCAAGTGGAATAGAAGGGTGGCCACCAATATCTATGTGGATCAATGTGATGGTGAAGGATCTAACAATAATAGTAAATTAACAATAATAGTAAATTTTATTATGCATAGGTTTTTCTACCTTTATCTTTTCCTCCATGTTGATGCATCTTAATGGTTATTAGCTAGGATGGTCATGAGTCTTCAGTCCCAATTTTAGAACTAGATTTATTTCTAGGATATTTTCTTATGATTAGGAGTCGAATAGAGCACCAATTTTTGTCTTCTTATCTTGTGGATTTATATGGAAGAGTATAGTAAGTTCCTTCACTTCTTATTTTTTAAGGCTACTTAAATTCATCCCCTTCTGCATTAATGAATATACAATATTCTCATCGACATATGAGCTTATTTCCACCTAATTATTTGAATATATGGCCATCATATTTTTATTCTTAGCATCATTGCTTTGGTTCTTTGACTTGAGCTCTAGATGTAGCTTCCAGCACTTCTCATGTGAATTACCTTCAATTTTACAATGATTTTAGCGGTTGTCTGTATCTTTGCACTAATGTGTTATGGATATTGTATTTTTGTCTTTCCCCCATTTATACTTCCTCTCTTGATCCTATAATGCTTAATTGTGATACTTCTACTTTGACCCACATTATATCCCTTTCATTTGGTGCATGTT
>JAXQQM020089834.1:267500-305000 GCA_034641835.2 Pinus albicaulis
CCACTTCTCCCCATCTCTCTACCACTCTCTCCCCCTCCCCTCTCCCTCCCTCTCCTTATCCCCCTCTCCCTCTATGACACTCTCTCCTTCCCTCTTCCTCTCTCTCTCTCTCTCTCTCTCTTCCTCCATATCTCCCCATCCCCTTCAGCTGCCCTATCCCCCCCCTCTCCCTCTCCCTCTCCCTTTCCCTCTCCCTTTGTCCCCTTGCTCTCTCTCTCTCTCTCTCTCCCCCTCCCTCTCTCCCCATCCCCTTCAACTGCCCTATCCACCCTCCTCTCCCTCTCCCTCTCCCTTTCCCTCTCCCTTTGTCCCCTTGCTCTCTCGCTCTCTATCTCCCCACCCCTCTCTCTTCCCCCCTCTTGATCCACCCCCCCTCTCTCTCCACCTCCCCCTCCTGCTCTCTCTATCACTCTCTACACCCATATCTTTCTCCCATGCCCCCGCACCCCCATCTCTCTCCCTCTCCCTCTCTCTCCCGTTCTCCCTCTCTCTCTCTCCCCCTCTCTCCCCATCTCTTTCTCTCTCTATCTCCCCCTCCCTCCCCATATCTCTCTCCCTCTCTCTCCCTTGCCTCTTTTCCTCCCTCTCTCTCACCCTGCATCCACCTCCCCCTCCCGCCCTCCCTCTCTCTCTCTCTCTCCCTCCTCCTACCTCCCTGTCTCCCCCCTTCCCCCCTCCCTCCCCCTTCCTCCCTCCCTCTCTCCCTCCCCCCCCCTCTCTCTCTCCCTACCCTCTCTCTTTCTCTCTCTCTCTCTCTCTCTCTCCCTCTCCCCTTCCTCCATCTTCATCTCTCTCTCTCCCCCTCCTCTTTCTCTATCTCCCACCCCTCACTCTTATTATCCCTCTCTCTCATTATCACCATCATATCATCTAAGAAATTAAAGCATGCCATTTAACAAACAAAAACATAATCATCATTATCATAACCATATCATTTAAAAAATACTATCCACATCACAAAGCAAACAAAAACATGTTATCAATTAAAAATCAACAATCATCATATTATGTAAGAAACATAATCATTATATGATCTTACAAATAATAAAACAAATACATACATAATCATATACAAATTAAACTTGCAAAAATTGTCAACATAATATTATTGTTCAATGCAATCATATTATCTAACTAGGAAAAACACAACCATCATATCACATAAACAAACAAAAATTTCTTTCATTTGAGAAAACACATAAAATACAACAACATTTACTTATCAATATAAACAAAAGCCTTCTATACATAAATATCAATGTCGTGTCATCTAAAAAATAAGATATATTTTTAAAAATTACAACTTATGGGTATATATCTTCGTATCATATATATTTCACACATATTTCACATATCATATATAAATAAAACAATTCTACTAATAAAACAATTTAAACTATTTTATATCATCCAATTTTCAAATGATAAATAGTTACATATAATAAAAGAATACAAAGATATCCTTTCACATTATAAACCATCACATAAATCAAAAAATTCAATTCAAAAACATATTCCTTTCTTTATTATATAATTTTAAATTAATAAATAATTACACAAACACAAATCCAGTTAAACAATTCAAATATAATGATTAACTAAAAAATTCACACAGTAATAACAATATAAATATAAATGATATAAATCCAATACTATATAATATAGACCAATAACTTTAACTATATAATATTAATTTAATTTAATATAAGTATTTATGGAATAAATTAAATATTTAAAATAACAAAATCAAAGATTTAAAAAAAGAAAAGATAAAACATGAAATTTATGGAATGTAAAACAATAATTTATACACAAATTTAAATGAGTAATGATACTAGAGGTAAAAAATTAATGTTTAAAATCTATAATGGTATAAAAATGAAAAATAATATATACATACAAAATTAACGGTGAATAAAACAGAGTGGATGGGAGATAATCGCTTGCAGCATCTGTGAAGGGAAATGGCATATAACTTTAACATCTATGACAAAGTGAAGAAGAACAATAATTCCAGAAAGGGCTAAATATAATTATATAGAGAAATCTATCTTGATACATGAGACAGTAAATTGATGATATATAAATTAAACTGACTAATGACATATAAACTATATAAACTAAACTGATGATATATGTGATTAATAACTAACAGAATCATAAAGTAATAAAATAACCATACCAAAATAAATACCAGAAGCATACCTGTCATGGCCCCTTAAATATGACACAACGTCACCATTTCGATATAGTCTCCACGTTAAATCCTTCTCTATCAATTTGCATTTTATGCTGCACAAAATAACTATTTATGAAACGAACTTACAATATAGACTATGAAAGTCATTACACGGAGATAAACATGGGCTCTTCAATAATCGCCTCTATCGATGAAGCAACTGGGGCGGACAATCTTTACGAATTGTCTTTACAATGCATTAGGCCTAAATTCGTGTTACGTTCCACCTGCAATCGAACTGAAACTCCAATTTTGGTCTAACATATTCTTTATTTGATAGAAACCTGTTTGCTAATTGGCATTCGACCTGTTTGCAATGCTATGCCATATACCTATTTTCGCTGGTTGTATACTCTACTTGTAACAATAAATGAATGAGATCCATAACTCCCCAGATGTGGTTGTGTCTCTTTATTGATTGTGCACTCAATCGTGGGGAGAATGAGATCCAATAACTCCCCAGATCTTTGAAGACAACTTACGAATATATTTCGTTTCGGACTATTCGTTTAAAAGGATCCTTCTCGTTAAAAAAATCTTGATCCACCGTTAAAGACGGACCTATTGTCTGTAAAGAATGCTTGAAAGCTTTCCACAAAAGCTGAAGATGATTTTTCAGAAATAAGAAAAATATCTGCATATTTGGATATTCTTTACAAATCCACCTTCTACTCTGTTGAAATCTTGATGGACCACTAGGAGCGGACCACATCCTAACAAAAAAACGAAATGTTTCGACTCTTTCCAAGAAAAAGCTGAAGATGTTTTTCAAGAAAAAGGGTTCAAGAAATTCTCTTTACCTCCACGTCATCTATCCAGGTCCCATGTGAAGTAGTTCGGTTCTCTTCAATTTGGAAGGTTTGGTGGAATCTTTGATACTCGGTACTAAGTACTTCATGTAATCTTGCCCTTTTCTGGTCCTCCACTTTTTTTTTTGCCATCAGCGAGTAATATTATTTAGAGAAGTAGTTATCGTAGAGAGCTCGTTATATTTCCCTGTTTCGATCTTAACGCATTCAATATAATTTCCTAAGTTTATTTTTAAGTTATATTTTATGTATTTTTAATACTAAATTAAATTTAATGCCAAAGATGAAAATGATTTTTTTAATGTTGTTTTTTCAAAGATTTTTAAATGTTTTAACTTAAGTTTTTTAATATGTAGAATGCTAGTAAGTCATGGTTTATGGTTTTTCAAAGTACTGAATCTATCTATTCATTCCAAAATATATTTTAAATAAAAATAAATCATAATTTTTCTTAAAATTGAATCCCCAAATTCTAGTGAAAAATGACATTTCATCTATAAATTAAACCCTGCCCTAATATAATGTGTTTTCCAACTCAAGATTAAAATGAAGTCAAGCTTAATTTGTAAATTTCCATTGGAAATATCTTTTTTTTAATTCTTGTATTGCTCATTTAAATGCATTTATAACATCTAAAATAAAGTAAAGTCACTCCTTATATAGTTTTATTTTATATGTACATTTCATTGTATTAAATTTTCTTTCCACTCCTATTATTTTTTTGTTAAATTATATTTGTTTTGTTTTGTTTTGTATTAAAGGTATTTTTTTGTTAAAATAGTTTCTATGGTTTTAAAGTCTTTTATACTTTTTTTCTTCTACTTTTAGATATATTTTCTCTAAGATTATTTGGTTTTCTTTTACAATATGTAATAACTAAAATTTTATTAAAATATTTATCCTAGAGTTTGAGAGAGAATATTTATCTTTTTATTTTCCAAACAACTATAATTTTTTCTACAGCATTAGCATTATGTGATTTAGAATATGATTTCTTTTCACTTATACCACAAATCATGTCCTTCAAAACATACAACAAATTATATTTTCATGTTATACATTTCTACTATAGAGAGGATTCATTATTATTTTGAGAACAATCATGGTCAACTAAACCTCTCAAACCTCTCAAGGGTTACGTTGTCTCTACCCATAGTTTGATATATTACACATCACATCCATATAACAGGAAATCTCTCAACAATGTCTCTACCCGTGGTTTGATGTATTTCACATCGCATCCATATAAAATGAAATCTCTTAACAAGATTACACACCTCATCGTAAGAATTTTTACCATTGTACCAAAATATTCCTTATAAAGAAGAATTGACAATGAAGCCATTTAGAGCATGGCCTCTCTCCTTTACGACCTCACTCTACATTTGATTCCTCCCTCTATGGAAAATATCTAAGAACTATGCTTTTCAACTATTCTAATCTATAGAAAATCTCCTAAATACTTTCAATGTAATTGACAACCCTTACATTTGTAGTACGGTATGCCCTTATAACTTTTGACATAATATCTATAACTCATTTAATTTTTAATTCATCATATTTGATATAATGCAGTAAAAAACAATGCAATTTATTTTGTTTGAGGTAACATAATTTCCATATATGACCATAGTCATTTATACACATGATTTAAACAACGAGAACAAGTGCTCAATTCTAATTTTTGCATTTCTAGCTACAAAATATATAGAAATATCTTAGATTGCATTTTTAGGCACTAGACACAGAATATAAAGGCAATACACTTCTATACGATTTCTTCTTAAAATTTGGCCAGAAAATAATGCTATTGTATCTTAAAAAAAATTTGATTAATTTTTTTTTTCATTACCACAATCACTTGCACATATGATAATAATAAGAAGAAAAAATGTTGACATCCCAAATTTTGTGATTTCATAAACATACTTAATCACTATTCATTCTTGATCATTCTTTTACGCATTTGCTAATATTTGTAGGTCTCCTATGTGAGTTCAATTTTCATGTGCATTAAGGAATCTAAATCTTGTATTTGTTCCTTATGGTGATAAAATTGAGTTTTCATGTGTTTCATTAATGACTCTAAATCATCTAGTTTTTTCTTATGATGACAAAATACCTTAATCTATCTTTGAGGCTATTGTGATGGAACTTCCACCACTTATCAAGTGTGTGCCCATTCAAAATTCAAATTTAACAATGCTTGTTTCTAGGTAGGACATAATGTAGTGGTAGGCCTATTTTGTTACCTAGTTGGCTTCTAGTGCCTTGTTAATGGGATTTATATACATATTAGTGTAGATCTATTTTAATAAAAGGTTTAATAAGCATTAAGATGGATTATAAGAAAATAAAAACATAATGGATCAATGTATAAAATATCTAGGTTAAAATAGATCTAAATTGATTTATTCTTTTATTAGAGATTTTTAGTATTAGTACGGTAGGTTCTTGTTTTAATTTTATTTTACATTTGTATGAATTTTGTAATTTTTTTTAATTTAATTAATTAGCATCAAGATTGCTCCCATAACATGCCCACATGCATATGTCTCCACTTCAAAGCGATATTGTAATTTTATTAATGCTAGAGCCAATGTTTGACTAATATTCTTATTTAACACTTTAAAAGCTCTTCAACGACCCTTTCCCCACTCGAAACTCTTGCAACTTGAAATTATGGTGTGGAGTGGTGTTGCTACTACTAACAACAAGTTTATGAATTTATTCAAGTACTATGTCGCCTCAACAAAACTCTTATCCTCAAAAACATTTAGTAACCCTTACCGACAACTTCATGATGACCTCCATCTGGGAAGGATCTATCTTCAAATCTCCTCCACCTATCATATATCCCAAATACACCATAGTATATTGTGATAAATCACACCTCTTGAGATGTGACAATGATTACTGCTTATTTAAATTCTCTAGCACCTACATCAAATGTGATATGTTCTGCTTGTAGGTAGCAATGTATACTAGTCATTAATCCAAATAAAAAATAAAAAACGAACTTATACAAGTGCACAATATATCATTAATTAACTTTATGAAATTATTTGGTGCATTTCATAGGCTAAATATCATAACTAACCACTAATACAAACCTTCTCTAGCTTTGAAGGTGGTCTTCTTGGTATCTTCTTCTTTGACTCAAATCTAGTGACCCCGTGATTGTAAGTCTATCTTGGTGAAGTATTTATCTTGTTACATAAAATATCCTCTATCCTAGGCAAGAGGTACCCATTATTGAGAATAATTGTTTTTAAAACCTATAGCCAATGCACATCCACCAAGTCACATCCTTCTTAGGCACAATTATAATGGGTGACCCACATGTGAGGTATGGTCAAATAACACCATATTCCAATTGCTATTACAACGACTTCTTCACCTCATTTCCCTTTATAAAAAATTAACATTTGGTAATGGAGAGTGTCAAAACAATTGGCTCTCATTCTCCACTTGCCTCTTGGGTGGTAGCCCTTTAGGATTCTAGAGCGGAACCTTGTATACATGTATATAATCTTCCAATTGTGTTGTTTTTTCCTTGATAGACCACCCTAAGGACGACCTTTATTTCACCAACTATTCTACAAAATAATTTTATCTTAAAAGTAGTAAAGCATACTTTTTTCTAGAACTAATTAGTTTCATCGCTTATTCAGCGATTACAAACAAATTTTTGGAGTTTCCCTTAAGTGTGTTTGAACCAGATTTATGCAGGAATATAATGAAATGCAAAAATACACATAAACACAGAGATGCAGTGGAAATAAAACTTAATTTAATTAATAACCAACCAAGATCCACCTTAACTCTTGATCTATTAAGCGTTGAGAGTGATCAAACCTCTAGAGCTGAAAACTTCTTTTTTGAGTGCAAAAGTTGATGAAAAGTTTGCACCTCTAAATATTTGATCCCTCTAAGCCCTTGACAGATCCGGAATTAATATGCATCTAGGGTTTTTTTTTATAAATTTAGAAATAGATTCTTGAAATCACTTTGTTTTACAGTCGGACAAGGTTTCAGGCAAGACAGAAATTAAATCATTCTAATTTGGTGGTGTTTCTCCCAACACATAAATTAAATCATTCTAATTTGATGGTTTTTTTCCCAATACATAAATTAAATCGTTATAATTTGGTGGTAAGAGTGCTTGGTTACATGACCGCATCCATGGAGTCAAAGTAGATGAAAAGGTAAAAACAAAAAAGTAGAAAAAAAAATGAAAGAGCAAATACAATTACACACTTTATTTGTGTTAAATTTGTATATTTACGGGGAAAAGTGATTTTTCATTAAGGCCAACGTTAGATTAATTGTATTAAATTTTAAATGTTAAATGTTAAACATTACTTTTATAATTACATTTTTGTTTAAGTTTATAAGTGTGATATTCGATGCATGCATGTAGTGTACTTAAATACAAACCTCCGCAATCCAAATTTATTAAATTTAATAATATTAATATTATAACATATTAATATGAATATTATAATTAATAATAATATTAGTATTAATATTTTAATATTAATATTAGGGTATTTGGCCCTTAGGCATCACCTAAATAAAACCTCTTTTGTGAGTGTTCATAAATATAAAGAGTATGGAGTAAAAATAAAAAGAGGTTTTATTTTTACCATTCCTATGGTTTATTTATATTTATATTTATTCACCATTCCTCTTTTATTTACCATGGTATTTGTCCCATAGGCTTGGTATATACTTGTATGTTTATTTCTAATCATATTTGATATTTTTTTTGTATTTACCATACCTCTATATGCCTCTTTTATATTTATTTATTTACCATACCTCTTTTATAAATATGGTATTTGAGCCATAATATTTAGTCCATGGTATTTGGCCCATAGGATTCACCTAAATAAAACCTCATTTTTTAGTTTTCTTTATGGAGTAAATATAAAATGAGGTTTTACTTATTTACCATACCTCTAGTCTATTTATATTTCCTCAGTATTTCGCCCATGGTATTAATAATAATTTGTACCATGGTATTTGGCCCACAGGCTTCACCTACATAAAACGACATTTTTAGTTTTGGTAAATCTAAAGATGTTTATGGAGTAAATATAAAAAGAGGTTTTATTTATTTACCATACCTCTAGTCTATTTAATTTTTTATTTATATACCATACCTCTAGAGTAATTATAAAAAGAGGTTTTATTTATTTACCATGCCTCCAATTTATTTATATTTTTATTTATTCACCATACCTCTAGAGTAATTATAAAAAGAGGTTTTATTTTGTATTTACCATACCTTGGTCTATTTATATTTTTATTTATTTACCATACCTCTTTTTTTAGTGTTGGTGAATATACTCCGACATTTCAAATGTTTATTTAAAATACATATCTTACTGTACATTTCTCACATTACATTTAAAAATGTGCCTTATACTCCGACATGTCAAAGGTCTACATTACATTTCTCACATTAAATCATACCATATACTGGGTTCAAAGGTTTACATTACATTTCTCACATTAAATCGTACCATATACTGGGTTGCAGAGCACCTCTCAGTGTAACAAATAGCTGAAATATGCTTACAAACAGAATGGAAATTAACTAGCTAGGGAAGTGGTAGCCTATTTCCAAGAAGAGATGTGGTGGCTACAAGGCTATGAACTATGTTATAATGAGGCTCAAAGGCCTATTTATTATTGAGGAACAATTGAAAACCCAAAACATACAAATACCTTACCGTAGGAGATTAAAAGCCAAAACTATGGACCCTGTTTGGGAAAATTGGTTCATCAACTTCCCGGGGATGTAACTTTTGCATATGATCTCTCTTTGATACGCTCAATACCTTGTTAAAAATATCTATCCAAGGACTAAAAATTTTGGGTGTGAAAAATCAATGGAACTCCCATGTTTCTCCAAAAGTTCAGGACCCGAAAAAATGCTAAAAATAGTAAATTGTGCTATAATTAAGAAAACTGAAAAAAGTGAAAGAAACAATGGTTGGGGTCCAAGTGGAATATTTGGGTGGCCACCAATATCCACCTAGATCGTTCCCCCCCCCTTAGGAAGAAATGGTTCCCATTTCCTTGAGTTCCTTTCTGAGATGACGAAGCTTTTGTTGCACTTCTTCGCTGGTGAGCCACTTGCCATGGTGAAGGAGTTTGCCTACTTTGACAACTCGATATATCGGGATTCTTTGTTTTCAAGTGTGCTTGATATTTGTATCGTTGATATGATCATTTGTGGCTTGTTCCATGTTGTATGGGTTTAAATATTTTGTTGTGAGTTATTCTTCCATGCTGAATATTTCTAGTACA
Organism: Pinus albicaulis; assembly: GCA_034641835.2. Lineage (NCBI taxonomy): Eukaryota > Viridiplantae > Streptophyta > Pinopsida > Pinales > Pinaceae > Pinus > Pinus albicaulis. The sequence goes on from JAXQQM020089834.1 coordinate 276,870, forward strand.
GGAAGAAAGTAGGGTTGAAGGTGGTACACATTGAATACTCGGTGCACACCAAGGAATTTTGGAATGGTGAGCTAAATGGCATTGCCCTTACAGCCTTGGTGATGGTGTATGGCCCATATCGGAGTGGGTGAATCTTGCAGCGAGGTCCAGCGAGCCTCTCCTTCGCAAATGTCAACACACTTTTTTGCCCACCTGGAATTTATGTGTCACCCTATGTTGATCATGTCAGTTCTTGTAGTTAGCACTGGCTCTGTACAATATGTCATGAACTTGTTGGAGAATGTGCTTAATGCGTTGAATGAAGTTCTTTGACTTGGAAACCTTACATTGGACACCAGCTGAATCTACCTGTGTAGCCGCAAATGGCATAGCTATGCCAATGGGACACAGCGGTTCGAATCCTAATCTCACCAGAAAGGGGATGTGGTTGTTTTAGCAATGGAGAGCCCAGTTATATTTATGTTGTACATAGGGGATGCTCTCATCCCATGCGAATAGATGATTTGAGTTTTACATGCATAGAATGTGTACGATCATTCGATTGATGACCTCTGTTTGGCCATTAGTTTGCAGATGGAAAGTTATGGACTTGGTAAGCTTGGTGTCGACTATCGACCAGAGGCTGGACCAAAATTTATTCAGGAACCTATTTTCCTGATGTGAGATGATAGACAGTGGGATCTCAAAGTGTACCCACAGTCGTTCAAAGAAGAGTTTAGTAGTGGATTTTATTGTAATATTCTTCTTGTAGGCTGTCAAAATGGCCATCTTCGAGAATCTGTCAACGACCACAAAACAAATAGTCATTTCCATGCTTAGTATAAGGAAGTCCAGACCTGTAATCCATGGAGATGGATTCCCAAGGTTGACTAAGGGTTCACCGTGGAGTATAGAGACCTTGCTTCTTGATGGCTGGTTTGGCAATGAGACTGGTAGTGCAAGACATGATGTACTTCCTGACATCATGTCAATGGTTTGGCCAATAGAAATAATTCTACAGTACTTCCATTGTTTTCTTGACCCCGAAATTCCCAACGACCTGACTGTAGCACGTTTCCCAGAGTTGTAAATATGGAACCTGCTTACCCTTCAAGTGTGTATTGTATGCATGGCTGAATTCTCGATCACTTTGCTAGAGAAACATCCAATTGGAACTCTCGTGCCCAGAAGAGTTGAGAACAGTGGTTAGCACTACAATCAATGGTTGGCTAAGGCATTTTTCAACATTATTAGTGTTCCCCTTCTTATAATTGATTTTTAAATGAAATTTTTGCAATTATGTGGACCACTTTCGATGGTGATCATTCTGCATCTTCCCCTGTGTCTGTGTGAATTGTAGGGGACAGTGGTTTGTGCGGATGACTATTTCCCTTCCCAAAATGTAATGATTCCATTGTTAGAAAGCTTTTGCAATGGAGTACATCTCTTTTTCATAAGTCAGATACTTTCAGACTGTGTCAGAAAGTGTCTCATTGTGACATGCCATTGGATGCCTTTGTTGAGTAAGAATAACCACAATAGCATAGTTAGAGGAATTTGTCTCGACCTCAAGTGGTTGTTACAAGTTTGATAATGTGAGCACTTGTGCAAAGAAGAGGTGATATTTGAACTCTACAAATGCCTTCTATTGATATTTCTACGAAAATTATTTTTCTTTCACCCCTCCCTTGGTGTCTTGACTTAAGGGCCAAGTGATATGAGATAATCCCAACACAAACCTGCGGCAGAAATCCGCAAGGCCCAAAAAGTTGTGGAGCTCTGTTAGAGTGGTTGGGGTTGGTCGATCCTGAATGACTTGGATCTTGTTTGGATCCACATTTACCTATGGCTCATTAATAATGTATGTAAGATATTGAAATTGGGTCATCCCAAAAGTGCACTTCTATGAATTGGGACACAAATTGTGTTGCTGTAGTGTTTGGAGGACTTGTTAGATGTGATCGAGGTGCTCTTCCCAAACATTGATGAATATCAGGATGTCATATAAGTATGACACTACAAATGAGTTGGTGAATGGATGCAATATTTCATCCACCAACCTCATGAAGGTTGCAAGGGAATTAATCAACCCGAAAGGCATGAATAGCCATTTGAAAAGCTTCTCCCTAGATTTGAAGGAAGTCTTCCACACATCAGAGAGTTCGATTGGTACCTTGTGATACCTACACTTCAAGTAAAGCCTACTAAAATATTTCTCCCACTTGATTTGGCCCAGAAGGTCATCAATATTTGGGATTGGGTACCTATTCCAGACAGTTATCTTGTTCAGCACTCGATATTCAATAAAGAGTCTCAAACTGCCGTCCTTATTCTGCACCAACACAATCGGGCTCCTACAATGCGATGAACTAAATCGAATGTGAACTTTCTGCAACAAATCCTGAATCTGCCTCTTGATTTCATCATTCTCCACAACAGAGTGCCAGTAGATTGTTCCATTGGGTAGCGACGAACCTCGGGTAAGATCGATGGAGTGCTTGACTCGACAGTGAGGACACACCCCTGCCGAGGAGGTGATGATATCCTCATACTCCTCCATGACCTTGTCCATCTATTTTTTCCCAGTGGAGGAGCCTTCTGTGGAGGTCGTGACCACAATATTCTTCTTTCCCTTATGACAGATCATCAAGAAAATAATTTTTCATGTTTTTGAAATGAGCATACTACATTATTCTACAGGAACCAAAGAGATGGTGATAGGCGGTGCTACCTCTGCTACCATATACAACTTATTTCCAAAAGTAATAATCACAACATGAGGTTGTGACTCATACACATCATGTCACTTCCACAATTACAGTTGGCCTAATAATATATGAGAAACATCAAGAGGAGAAATGCCAAATAATACCTTATCCGTGAAGGGCTTGACGTTGTAGGGAAGGTGGCACTATTGGCTGACGTGGATATCCCTTCGTTGGTGAAGCCACTCGATGGTTTCAGTTGTGGGTGTGTTGTGGTCACAAATCCTACAAGGTCATCACCTCTACTAAGAAGAGGTTCTTTTGACTCCCACTGTCAGCAATGAACTACAGCGAGGAACCCTTTACCCACATTTGGGAATGGAAGAGGCGCTCTCCCTCCTCTGGATTTTATGGTTCCTTCTTCTGGATCTTCGTGGTGGCGATGATGGAATTGGGCTCTGCATCGATAATACGCTACCCTTTGTCATTCCCCTTTTGAAGTTTTGATTCAGAGTCAGAGCATGCATCTGATTCAGAAACCTTCAACTCGGCCACCAATAACTACTTGGCCTCACACTCACTTGTGTTTTTAGCAGAGCTATTATGGAACTCATACCACTTCTCGCTATGCTTCTTTGGCTTCTTGGTGTTATTATTTGTTTGCGTCTTTGGCGGGTTGTCTCGAGATGCCCTACATTGTCTTTGTCCTTTGTTCTATGCTTCGGGGGCACCTTTCCCTTACTTCTAGTTTTCAGATCCAAAGTCTCACTTCTTATATTTGACATTTTTCTCAATCTTGACAACATAACAGTATGCTGCACTAATCGAGAAGATGTCGAGGAACACCATTTCCTCATGAATACATATGTGCATACAATTGTGGTACTTCAGTACCAAATGTTTCTATGAATCTTTGACACTGAACATTGTGCTCATGGTATGGAATAAATTCATCAGATCATGGACATCTTGATCCCATTTTTGCCACAATGTATTCCATTGTATGTATTTTTTCTCATAGCTCCTCACGGGATAACATTTTTCCTTGATAGCATCTCGAAAAGAATTCCAAGTCAGTACGGACGAGAAAAAAGAGGGTTCCTCGTCGCCCTTTTTCTCCCAGTGGGTTTCTCACCAGTCCTTGACATGGGGGGCGGCTTTGAGGAGTGAAAAAGTAATACTTTCTCAGACAAAAACATATTGAACTGAGAAATATCCTTCTAATATATTCGCAACTCCATAGTGGCTGCTGGATCTAGATGCATCACCGACAGGTAGCCGTTGAAGGATATGGGAAACTTTTTCCATCGTCATGTTCCTTTTTTTCTCGAGGGCCTCGTCGAGAAATATTTTGATAGGATCTCCTAATCCCTCATCTTTCTTTTCTTCCCCCATGTGTGGTCGTCGGGGTTTACGAGGCTGATCTTTCAAAGGTTCAGCTAGATAGATCCCTAACTCCTTATATCTCGACCATGTTGGGGACATGCAAAGAAGGATTGAGAAAGAGAAGACTTCTCTGATACCACTGACCCAAATTTATGCACTAAGAAAATGAAATACAAAAATACACATAAATGTAGAGATGCAGTAGAAATAAAAATTCATTTCATTAATAACAAATAAATGAAATATGCTTACAGACATAATGGAAATAAACTAGCTGGGGCACTGGTAAATTATCTCTGAGAAGATTGTGGCGGCTACAGGCCACTGAACTGCATTACAATGAGGCTCAAATGGCTATTTATTATTGAGGAACAATGAAAAATCCTCAACATTCAAATAACTAATCCTAGGATATGAATCACTAAAACTATGGACCCTGTTTGGGTAAATTGGTACATCAACTTCTTGAGGACGTAACTTTGGCATATGATCTCTATTTGATGTGATCAATACCATATTAGAAATCTCTATCCTAGGACTACAACATTGGATTGAGAAAAATCTAAGGAAATTCCATGTTGCTCTCTATTTTCACAAAAAACTTTGTTTAGGCCCTCAAAACATCTCCGGAAGTTTAGGACCCGAAAAACTACTAAAAATAGTGAATTGTGCTATAATTAAGGAAAATGAAAAAAATGAAAGAAACGATGGTGGGGGTCCAAGTGGAATAGAATGGTTTCCACCAATATCTATGTGGATCAATGTGATGGTGAAGGATCTCCATCCCTTATGGTTCATACTAGATGGCTCTTTACACAAATATTGCATCCCACATGTACGTATAGGGACTTCCAAACATAACTCTACATACATCAAGTGGAACTACATCTAATTCTACTTCATTAATAAAATTAAGAATAATAGTAAATTGTATTATGCATAGGTTTTTCTACCTTTATCTTTTCCTCCATGTTGACGCATCTTAATGGTTATTATCTAGGATGATCATGAGTCTTCAGTCCCAATTTTGGAACTAGATTTATTTCTAGGAGATTTTGCTATGATTAGAAGTTGAATAGAGCATCAATTTTTGTCTTCTTGAGTTGTGGCTTTATATGGAAGAGTATGGTCAGTTCCTTCACTTCTTATTTTTTAAGGCTACTTAGATTCATCCCATTATGCATTAATGAATATACAATGTTCTCATCCACATATGAGCTTCTTTCCACCTAATTACTTGAATATATGGCCATTATATTTTTATTCTTAGCATCATTTCTTTGGTTCTTTGACTTGAGCACTAGATGTAGCTTCCAACACTTCTCATGTCAATTAACTTCAATTTTACAATGATTTTAGCGGTTGTTCGTAGCTTTGAACTAATATGTTTTGGATATTGTATTTTTGTCTTTCCCCCATTTCTACTTCCTCTCTTGCTCCTATAAAGCTTAATTGTGATACTTCTACTTTGACCCACATTATCTCCCTTTCATTTGGTGCATGTTCTATTGGTATTTTTCCTGTAGAAAAGCCTCATCATTGTTATGGGTTTAAACATCTCTTAATTTTGCAGACAACTATTTAAACCCCGCATATACTCGAGGAGAAATTCTTGGTTCTTTGGAGAGATACCCAAAATTATTTTCATCTTCCTAAATTTTATGTACTCTAATACACTCAATGCTCATGTTTTCTTGAAGTAATTCAACTAAAACCATTAGTCATATAGATACCTGATACGGTAGAAATTTGACTTTATAAGAGTTTTGAAATCCGCCCACATAATCACTAGAGGATATCCCTCTAGTATTAGGGCTTATTTGTGTCTTTCCCACTATATCTAACCATGGCCCTCTAATCTCATACGATAAATAAAAATTCATGTCCTTCCTCTATGTTTGGAAAACTAAAATAAATCTATAACTATTGTAATCAGTGATTTAAATTGAAAGCATCAATCTCACCTTATATGGTTTGATGTATACCTTTGTTTCCATATTGAAGCTATGAATGCTTCATGACTCATGAACTAAGTTGTTCCTTTTTGCATTCTTTCTTATATTTCCTCTTTGGTTCATCTCTATCCTCCAATTTCCCCTATGGTTTGACCTCTATGCTTGAACATACATCCAACATGTTATCGAGAGCATCCATAAGGAGATTCATGTTATGGTTGATATCTAAAGCCCATTATTATACCCTTGAGAAAATATCCTTTGACACATCTCAAGGGTTTTCAATATATTTTTTTGGCCATATGTGGGGTTTTAAAACTTTCTACTTAAACCAATATATATCCCTTGAAAACTACAACAAAATACCCAAAGCTACCTACTCTGATACCAATATGATTCCTACAGTAACTTGCATATTGCACTGGATAGTTCATCACAATAAATTTGATAAAATTATACATAAAATATGAAATCTACATTGACAAGTATATCTAGACTTCTAGATTTACCAAGTTAAATTTTCTAGCATGCAATATAGAGAATGTGGGAAATATAGAATAAACATAAACATAAAAAGCATCACTTCACTAATAGAAAAAATAATTTTAGGGGAGCGTTATCAACCACCAAAAGTGGAATTATGGAGGCCATTAGGTGTAGCTTTTGATATCCTCTTTAAGAGATATGAACCACCCACAAAAGTTACGTCCCCTTCTCTCTACCCCTCTATCTCCCACCCTCTCTTCCTCCCCTCCCTCTGCCCTATCTATCCCTCTCCCTCTATCGTATTTTCTATATATCTCTCTCTCCCACCTCCCTCTCTCCATCTCTCTCCCTCTCTATCTCCTTCACCTGCTCTCGCCCCTTCCCTCCCTTCCTCTCTCTCTCCCCCTCCCTCCCTCCATACCCCTCCCCCTCCCACTCTCTCCTCTTGCCTCTCCCTCCCCCTCCCACTCTCTCCTCCTGCCTCTCCCTCCCCCTCCCCCTACTCTCTCTTTCTCTCTCTCTCTATCTCTCACGCACAACCATACACACACTCACTCCCTCCCTCTCTCTCCCCTCTCTCTCCCCACCTCTCTCTCTCTCTCTCTCTCTCTCTCTCTCTCTCTCTCTCTCCTCCCACCCTCCTCTCTCCATCTCTCTCCCAATCTCCCCCCTCCCCATCGCCCTCCCTCTCCTGATCCCCCTCTCCCTCTCCCACCATCTCTCTTTCCCTACTCCCCTCTCTCTCTCCCTCTCTCTCTCTCTCACTCTTAGTTTCACTCTCCCCCTCTCCCTTTCATACTCTCTTCCCCTACCATATCCACCCTTTCTCTCTCTCTCTCTCTCTCTCTCTCTCTCCCTATTACCCCACTCTCTCTCCCACTCCCCCTCCCACTATCTCTACTTCTCTCTCCACCCCATATTTCTCCAATTCCTACCCCTATCTCTCTCCCTCTCCCTCTCTCTCTCCCTCTCTCTCCCCACATCTCACCCTCCCTACCCATCTCTCTCTCTCTCTCACCCCTTCCCCTTCAACAACCTTCTCCCCACCCTCCCCCTCTCCCTATCCCTCTCCCTATGCTCTCCTTATATCTCTCTCTCCCCCCCCCCCCCACTCCTCTCTCTTTCCACCTCTCTCCACCTCTCTCCCTCTATTGCTCCACCACCCCTCTCTCTATCCCCCTCAACCTCCCCCTATATCTACCACTCTCTCCCCCCCATCTTTCTCCCATTCCTCCCCTATCTCTCTCCCTCTCCCTCTCTCTCCCCTTCTCACTCTCCCTCCCCTTCTCCCTCTCTCTCTCTCCCTCTCTCTCTCCCTCTCTTTCCTTGCATATCTCTCTCTCCATCTCCCCCTCCCTAATCATATATATCTCTATATCTCTCCCTCCCTCCCCATCTCCATTCATCTCTCCCCACTCCCTCCCTCTTTGTTCTCCCTCCAATATCTCTCTCTCTCTGTCTCTTTGTCTCTCTCTCTCTCTCTCTCCTCCCACCCTTATGTCTCCATCTCTCTCCTTCTCTCTCCCCCTCCCCCTCGCCATCCCACTCCCAATCCCCACTCGCCCTCTCCCACCCTCTCTCCTTCTCTCTCCCTCTCCCTCTCTCCTTCTCTCTCTCTCTCACTCTCACTTTCACTCTCCCCCTCCCTCCCTCATTCTCTCTTCCCCTCCCCTCTCCCTGTCACTCTCGCTCGCTCTCTCTCTCTTTCTCTCTCCCCTTCAACCCCAATATTCCTACCATCCCCTTCTCCCTCTTTCTCTCTTACTCTACCCGTCTTCTCTCTCTCTCACTATCTCTATCTCTCTCGCTCTCTCTCTCTCTCTCTCTCTCTCTCTCTCTCCCCCCAGTAATCTCTCTTTCCCCCTCTCTCGCTCCACCCTCCTCTCTCTCTCCCCTCATTCGCTCACCCTCTCTATCTATCTCTCTCTCTCTCTGTCGACCTCCCTCTCTCTCTCCCTGTCCCCCTCCCCCTACCCCTCTCTCTACTACTCTCGCCGCCCTCTCCCTTTCTCCTCTACATCCCCCTATCTCTCTCCCTCTCCCTCTCCCTCTCTCTATCTCTCTCTCTCTCTCTCTATATATATATATATATATATATATATATATCTCAAACACTCGCTTCCTCTCTCCCTCCCTCCCCCCCCCTCTCTCTCTCTCTCTCTCTCTCTCTCTCTCTCTCTCTCTTCCCACCCTCCTTTCTCCACCTCTCTCCCACTACCCCCCTCCCCATCTCCTTCCCTCTCCTGATCTCCCTCTCCCTCTCTCACCCTATCTCCTTCCCTATTCCCTTCTCCCTCTCTCTCTATCCCTCTCTCTCCCTCTCTCTCTCTCGCTCTCTCACACACACACTCTCTATCTTTCACTCACCCCCTCCCAAATCCATGTCGCTCACCATCTCTCTCTCTCTCTCTCTCTCTCTCTCTCTCTCTCTCTCTCCGCCATCCTTCCCTCCTCTCTCTCACTCCCTTCCCCTCCACTTCAAACACCCTATCTACCCCTCCACCTCTCCCTCTCCCCCTCCCTTTACCTCCTTCATCTCTCTCTCTCTCTCTCTCTTCCCACACTCCTCTCTCCATCTATCTCTCGCTACCCCCCTTCACCATCGCCCTCCCTCTCTCTCTCTATCTCTCTCTCTCTTCCCACCCTCCTCTCTCCAACTCCCTCCTGCTACCCCCCTCCCCATCGCCCTCCCTCTCCTGGTCTCCCTCTCCCTCTATCACCCTATCTCCTTCCCTATTCCCCTTTCCCTCTCCCTCTCTCTCTCTCTCTCTCTATCTCTCTCACTCACTCACTCTAACTTTCACTCTCCCCCTCCCATATCCATGTAGCTCACCCTCTCTCTCTCTCTCTCTCTCTCTCTCTGTCCCCATCATTCCTCCTCTCTCTCACTCCCTTCCCCTTCACTTCAAACACCCTATCTCCCCCTTTGACTCTCCCTCCCCCCCTCCCTCTACTTCCTTGCTCTCTCTCTCTCTCTCACACCCCACTCCTCTCTCTTCCCACCTCTCTCCCCCTCTCTCGCTCCAACCCCCATCTCTCTCTCCTCCTCCCCCTCCCATTGTCTCTAGCACTCTCTCCCCCATATGTTTCTTCCCTGCCTCCCCCTATCTCTCTCCCTCTACCTCTCTCTCCTCTTCTCCCTCTATCTCTCCTTCTATCTACACCCCTCTCTCTATATCTCTCTCCCTCCCTCCCCATATCTCTCTCTCTATCTTCCCCTCCCTCCCCATATCTCTCTCTCTCTCTCAACCTCCCTTTCCCTTTTTCTCCCACTTCCCCCCTCTCTCACTCCCCCTCCCTCTCTCTCCCCCTACCTCTCCCTCTCTCTCCCCCTACTCTCACTCTCTCTCTCTCTCTCTCCCTCCCTCTCTCTCTCCCTCCCTCCCTCTCTCTCTCTCTCTCTCTCTCTCATCCTACCTCCCCCTCCCTTTCTCCCTCTCCCCCCATCACTCTCTCCCTCTCCCACCTCCCACTTTCCCCCTCTCACCTTCCCCCAACCTCTCTCTCCTCCTACCTCTCCCTCGACTACTCATCCACCCTACTCTCTCTCTCTCTCAAACACACACACACAGACACTCACCCCCTCCCCCTCTCTTCTACCCCCCCCCACCCTTCTCTCTCTCTCTCTCTCCACCCAACCTCTTCTCTCCATCTCTATACCACCCTCTCCTCCTCCCCTCTCCCTCCCTCTCATGATCCCCCTCTCCCTCTCCGACACTCTCTCCTTCCCTCTTCCCCTCTCCTTCTCACTCTCTCTCTCTCTCTTTCTCATACTCTCACAACTTGGTCCCCCCCCCCCCTCTCTCTCTCCCCCCATCCCCTTCCACTTCCCTATCCCCCCATCTCCCTCTTGATATTCCTCTCCCTCTCCCTTTCTCCTCTCTCTCTCTCTCTCTCTCTCTCTCTCTCTCTCTCTCTCTTTGTCTCCCTCCCCACCCCTCTCTTCCCCCCACTCTTGATCCACCCCCCCCTCTCTCCGCCTCCCCCTCCCGATCTCTCTACCACTCTCTCCCCCCCATCTCTTTCTCCCCTGCCCTCTCCCGCTCTCTCTCATTCTCCCTCTTTCTCTCCCCCTCCCTCCCCATCTCTCTCTCTCCCCCCCTCCCTTCCCATCTCTCTCTCTCTATCTCCCCCTCCCTCCCCATATATTTCTCCCTCTCTCTCCCTCTCTCCCCCTTTCCTCTTTCTCTCCCTCTCTCTCTCACCCTGCATCCCCCTCCCTCTCTCTCCCCCCCTCTCTTGTAAAAATTGTCAACATAATATTACCTTTCAATGCAATCATATCATCTAATTAGCAAAAACACAACCATCATATCACATAAACAAACAAAAATTGCTTTCATTTGAAAAAACACATAAAATACGCAAACATATACCTATCATTATAACCAAAAAAAAACTTCTATACATAAATATCAATGTTGTGTCATCTAAAAAATATAATATATTTTAAAAATTACAACTTATAGATACATTTAAAAAAAAAAATTTTTAAAGCATATTTTCACATTTCAATAAACGAATGCATATATTTCACATATGACGTATAAATAAAATAGTTTAAACTATTTTATATCATCCAATTTTCAAATAACAAATAGTTACATATAATAAAAGAATACAAAGATATCCTTTCACATTATAAACTATCACATATAAATAAAAAAATTCAATTCAAAAAAACATTCCTTTCTTTATTATATAATTTCAATTAACAAGCAATTATACAAATACAAATCTAACTAAACAATTCAAATATAATAATTAACTAAAAAATTCATGCACTAATAACAATATAAATATAAATATAAATCATATAAATCCAATATTATATAATATAGAACAATAGATTTAATTATATGATATTAATTTAATTTTATATAAGTATTTATTGAATAACCTAAATATTTAAAATAACATAATCCAATATTTAAAAAAGATAAACATGAAATTTATGGAATGTAAACAATAATTTATACACAAATTTAAATGAGTAATGATAGGAGAGTTCAAAATTAATGTTTAAAATCTATAATGATATAAAAATGAAAATATACATATATACATATATACATACATATATATATATATATATATATATATATATATAATCAATGGTGAATAAAACAGAGGTACTGGATGGGAGATAATCGCTTGCAGGCATCTGTGAAGAGAAATGACATATAGCTTTAACATCTATGACAAAGTGAAGAAGATATACATATATACATATATATACATATATATATATATATATATATATATATATATAATGGTGAATAAAACAGAGCTGCTGGATGGGAGATAATCGCTTGCAGGAATCGAGAAGTGGCGTATAGCTTTACATTTATGACAAAGTGAAGAAGAACAATGATTCTAGAAAGGGCTAAATATAAGTATTTAGGGAAATTTATCTTGATACATAAGACAATAAATTGATGATACATAAACTAAGCTGATGATATATAAAATAAAATAAACTGAATAAATTAAATATTTCAAATAACAAAATCAAATATTTAAAAAAAGAAAAGATAAAACATGAAATTTATGGATTGTAAAACAATAATTTATACACAAATTTAAATGAGTAATGATACTGCAGTTTAAAAATTAATGTTTAAAATCTGTAATGATATAAAAATGAAATTAATATATATATACACAAAATTAACGGTGAATAAAACAGAGTGGATGGGAGATAATCACTTGCAGGCATTCGTGAAGGGAAATGGCATATAGCTTTAACATGTATGACAAACTGAAGAAGAACAATGACTCCAGAAAGGGCTAAATATAATTATATAGAGAAATCTATCTTGATACATGAGACAGTAAATTGATTATATATAAATTAAACTGACTAATGATATATAAACTAAACTGATGATATATGTGATTAATAACTAACAGAATTATAAAGCAATAAAATAACCATACCAAAATAAATACGAGAAGCATACCTATCATGGCTACAACAAATATGACACAACGTCTTTCATTCATCTCGTTCATGCAAATCCCTTCTCTATCGATGAAAAAACAACTCGGCTCTTCAATAACACATAGAAACGAACACACACAATGTAGACACGACACAAAGTCACAGCCACACGGAGATAGACATGGGCTCCTCAATAATCTTCGTAAGTTGTCTTCGTAAGTTGTCTTTACAATGCATTGTGACTGATCATCTACGTACAATGTCTAAATTGGTGTTAGGTTCCACCTGCAATCGAACCTAAAACTCAGCGATTACAATTGTTTTGCTAATTCGCCTGTTGATAGAAGCCTGTTTTGCTAAATGGCCGCTGAAGCCTGTTTTCCAATGTTGTCTCTCCTGCTATTTTTGCTGGTTGTGTCTCCTCTACTTGTGTACCAGCCGATGAATGAGTTAAATTAACTCCCCAGATGGTTGTGTACTCAATCAATGTGGGGAGAATGAGATCGAATGATAGAAATTACTAAAAATCACACAATTACAAAAACAGAATCATATTATGCACAAATGGATTATGTGTAAACACACTCTCACACACAGATTACAATCAGATTACTCTATTAAATAGAGTTTCTGAGATCCAACTTATTCTTAATTGAGAGAGAGAGGTTGAGAGAATTTCTCAACAATCAAAAAACAATCTCTCAAATATGGAATGTAAGCATTAACTCCAACATCACCCCTTAATGATTACATTACATGAATTTATTAAAATTACTCATAAATAACAAAATAATCAAGATTATCAGTAGATGCTCCATCAAGTTGCCTCATAACCCTCGGAAAGGTGTAGTTGGCAAGTTGGATTCCCGAGTTTGCTTCCGCAACTCCCGAATCAAGGACCTCCCGAAGTCAATTACTAAACAACATCCCAATCTGTTACATAACCTCATTAGGAGACCACTTCCACGTCTACCACTAACGAGGGATCCTTCCCTAGATCCGCAACTGCCATACTATCTGGACAACCATCCATATTGAGCCTTACTGCTACTCGATCTCTTTGAAAACAATTGATTGCAATCACTGAACTCCTACTCATTCTATGGACGAGCTCCCATCCACTGAAATACATGGGTGCTAACCGCTGTACTCGCCAGTTATCTAGGGAAGCCGTCTATATACAAAATGTATCTAGAAACAGTTTTGCAAAATAAATTTTTTATCTAGTTTGAAATTCATCACTTAATTTACAAATAATTTATAATACTACTTAAATCACAAAGATTTCAACAATGAGAATTTACGATTGCACTGGGTGATTAGACACCACCGAGAATAAAAACCGCTGCTGTCACCCTTAAATTCCAATACAGTATTATAACTTTCTCTGTCAAAAATATCGTAAAGTATGTTCACTAGGTGGACAGCTTATAGCAGGAAGAAAAAACAAAGAGATGGCATTTGCAACAAGCTACTGATGAGCATCAAACTTCTTAACGAAATCAGCTGCAACAAGCTCCTCTCATCAAACATACCGCAACACTTCATTTTCTGTGTCTTTTAAGCTATTAAGATGGGATTGCTAAAAAATGTGTGTGATCTAAGGGGCTGGGAACGCTGAACAGTCACCAAGTTCTGTTGATGCCAAATTTCAGAGTAGAGACCATTACAACAGCCGAGTGGCTCTCCTGATTTCGCGAAAGAGGAAAACGAGAACTCGATAATTGATGCCGGTATGAGGCACAGTACTAAAATAAATTAAAATGAGAGGAGAGCCCATCGTGGACCAACGAAGAAGCCCTATGTCGAAGCCCTATGTTGATTCCTGAACATTGGTCAACACGAACGGTGCCAAGAACCGGTTGCCTTGACTCAGAATCTTAGTTGCCTGCTAGACTATGTCAACTGCTGCATGTGGGGATGACTCAGAATCTTAGTTGCCTGCTAGACTATATCAACTACTGCATGTGGGGATTCGTGTTTTTGTGTAATGCATGTCCTAAGCGTAGGTGTAGCCAAATATATCACCACAAATTCCAGATCATCTGGCAAATAACGAATCGACAACCTCTCCAGTAGATTCAAGAACCGGTTGTGTTTCCATTCACGGGCAGAGGCAACGTTCCAAGAATGACAATGTTCAGCTTAGGCAGTTCTCCTCTTGGCAGCGTCGGCTCACAAGAATGACAGCGTCAGATCCTCATTCCTGAGATTAGATGGCAGCGACCCAGAGATGCACTCTCATGACAGAGATCGATCACACCAAATCTCCACACTCAGATATCTACACACAGGTTCATTTAGTGATTTGACCTGATGCTCTGATACCAGGATAGAAATTACTGAAAATCACACAATTACAGAAACAGAATCATATTATGCACAAATGGATTATGTGTAAACACACTCTCACACACGGATTACAATCAGATTACTCTATTAAATAGAGTTTCTGAGATCCAACTTATTCTTAATTTAGAGAGAGAGGTTGAGAGAATTTCTCAACCATCAAAAAACAATCTCTCAAATATGGAATGTAAGCATTAACTCCAACATCGAATAACTCCCCAGATCTTTGAAGACAACTTACGAAGATATTTCATTTCAGACTATTCGTTTAAAAGGATCCTTCCGATTAAACAAATCTTGATCGACCGTTAAAAGGAGCGGACCACAACTTCTATAACCAAAAAGAATGCTTCAAAAGATTTCCATGAAAAAACCTGAAGATGGTTTTTCAGGAAACAAGAAAAAATATTTGCATATATTTCGGATATTCTTTAAATGATCCTTCTCATTAAAAAAAACCTTGATGGACCATTAAAAGGAGAAGACCACAACGTCTATAACAAAAAGAAACTTAGAATGCTTCAAACTCTTTCCAAGAAAAAAGCTGAAGATGTTTTTCAAGAAAAAGGGTTCAAGAAATTCTCTTCACCTCCACGTCATCTATCCACGTCCCATGTGAAGTAGTTCGCTTCTCTTCAATTTGGAAGGTTTGGTGGAAAATTTGATACTCGATACTAAGTACTTCATGTAATCTTGCCCTTTTCTCTTCCTCTTCTTTTTTTTTCTGCCATCAGCGAGTAATATTATTTAGAGTAGTTATCGTAGAGAGCTCGTTATATTTCGCTATTTCGATCCTAACACATTCAATATTATATTTTATGTTTTTAAGTTATATTTTATGTATTTTTAATACCAAATTAAATTTAATGTGAGAGATGAAAATGATTTTTTAGGCGTTGTTTCTAGTTAATTTTTATTGAAATTAGTCAAAGATTTTTAAATCCTTGAACACTTGAACTTAAGTTTTTGAATATGTAGAGTTCTAGTAAGTCATGGTTTATGGTTTTTTAAAGTATTGAATTTATTTATTCATTCCAAAATATATTTTAACTAAAAATAAATCATAATTTTTCTTAAAATTGAATCTCCAAATTCTAGTGAAAAATGACATTTCATCTATAAATTAAACCTTGCTCTAATATAATGTGTTTTCCAACTCAAAATTAAAATAAAGTCAAGCTTAATTTGTAAATTTCCATTGGAAGTATGTTCCTTTTAATTCTTGTATTGCTAATTTAAATGCATTTATAACATCTAAGATAAACTAAAGTCACTCCTTATATAGTTTATTTTATATGTACATTTCATTGTATTAAATTTTCTTTCTACTCCTATTAATTTTTTGTTAAATTATATTTGTTTTTTTTTTTTTTTGTATTAAAGCTATTTTTTTGTTAAAATTATTTTGTATGGTTTTAAAGTTTTTTTAACTTTTTTTTCTTATAATTTTAGATATATTTTCTCTAAGCTTATTTGGTTTTCCGTACAATATGTAATAACTAAAATTTTATTAAAATATTTATCCTAGAGTTTGAGAGAGAATATTTATCTTTTTATTTTCCACACAACTATATTTTTTTCTCGAGCATTATGTGATGGAGAATATGATTGCCTTTTACTTATACCACAAATCATGTCCTTAAAACATACAAAAAAATATATTTGCATGTTATACATGTCCACTATAGAGAAGATTCATTATTATTTTGACAACAATCATGGCCAACTAAACCTCTCAAACCTCTCAAGGGTTACGTTGTCTCTACCCATAGTTTGATATATTACACATCACATCCATATAACAAGAAATCTCTCAACAATGTCTCTACCCATGGTTTGATGTATTTCACATTACATCCATATAAAAATAAATCTCTCAACAAGATTACAAACCTCATCATAAATTTTTTTACCATTGTACCAAAATATTCCTTATAAAGAAGAATTGACAATGAAGCCATTTACAACATGGCCTCTCTCCTTTATGACCTCACTCTACATTTTATTCCTCCCTCTCTGGATAATATGTAAGAACTATGCTTTTCAACTATTATAATCTATAGAGCATCTCCTCAATACTTTCAATGTAATTGACAACCCTTACATTTGTAGTACGGTATGCCCTTATAACTTTTGACATAATATCTATAATTCATTTAATTTTTAATTCATCATATTCGATATAATGCAATAAAAAACAATGCAATTTATTTGGTTTGAGGTAACATAATTTCCATATATGACCATAGTCATTTATACACATGATTTAAACAACAAGAACAAGTGCTCAACTCTAATTTTTGCATCTCTAGCTACAAAATATATAGAAATATCTTAGATTGCATTTTTAGGCACTAGACACAGAATATAAAGGCAATAAACTTCTATATGATTTCTTCTTAAAATTTAGCTAGAAAATAATGTTATTGTATCTTAAAATCTATTTTGATTATTTTTTTTTCATGACCACAATCACTTGCACAGATGATAATAATAAGAAGACAAAATGTTGACATCCCAAATTTTGTGATTTCATAAACATACTTAATCACTATTCATTATTGATCATTATTTTTCACATTTGCTAATATTTGTAGCTCTCCTATTTGAGTTCAGTTGTCATCTGCATTAACGAAAAATTCATTAAGGAATCTAAATCTTCTATTTGTTGCTTATGGTGATAAAATTGAGCTTTTATGTATTTCATTAACGACTCTAAATCATCTAGTTCTTTCCTATGATGATAAAATACCTTAATATATCTTTGAGGCTATTATCATGGAGCTTCCACCACTTATCAATTGTGTGCCCATTCAAAATTCAAATTTAACAATGCTTGTTTCTAGGCAGGACATAATGTAGTGGTAGGGCTATTTTGTTACCTAGTTGGCTTCTAGTGCTTTGTTAATGGGATTGATATACATATTAGCATAGATATATTTTAATCGAAGGTTTAATAAGCATTAAGATGGATTACAAGAAAATAAAAACATAATTGATCAATGTATAAAATATCTAGGTTAAAATAGATCTAAATTGATTTATTCTTTTATTAGATATTTTTAGTATCAGTACGGTAGGTTCTTGTTTTAATTTTATTTTACATTTGTACGAATTTTGTAAATTTTTTTTTAATTTAATTAGTTAGCATCAAGATTTCTCCCATAACATGCCCACATGCATATGTCTCCACTTCAAAGCGATACTGTAATTTTATTAATGCTAGAACCAATGTTTGACTAATATTCTTCTTTAACACCTTAAAGCCTCTTCGACAACCGTTTCCCCACTCGAAACTCTTGTAACTTGAAATTATGGTGTGGAGTGGTGTTGCTACTAATAACAACAAGTTTATGAATTTCTTCAAGTACTATGTTGCCTCAACATAACTCTTATCCTCAAAAACATTTAGTAATCCTTACCGACAACTTCATGACGACCTCCATCTTGGAAGGATCTATCTTCAAATCTCCTCCACCTATCGTATATCCCAAATACACCATAGTCTATTGTGATAAATCATACTTCTTGAGATGTGAAAATGATTACTACTTCTTTAAAGTCTCTAGAACCTACATCAAATGTGATATGTTCTCCTTGTAGGTAGCAATGTATACTAGTAAATAATCCAAATAAACAATAAAAAAATGAAACTATACATGTGCACAATATATCATTAATTGACTTCATGAATTTATTTGGTGCATTTCATTGGCTAAATATCATAAATAACCACTAATACAAACCTTCTCTAGCTTTGAAGGTGGTCTTCTAGGTATCTTCTTCATTGACTCAAACGTAGTGACCTCGTGATTGTAAGTCTATCTTGGTGAAGTATTTATCTTGTTGCATAAAAGATCCTCTATCATAGGCAAGAGGAACCCATTATTGAGAATAATTGTTTTTAAAACCTATAGCCAATGCACATCCACCAAGTCACTTCCTTCTTAGGCACAATTATAATGGGTGACCCACATGTGAGGTATGGTCGAATAACACCACATTCCAATTGGTATTACAACTACTTCTTCACCTCATTTCCCTTTATAATCAATTAACCTTTGGTAATGGAGAGTGTCAAAACAATTGGATCTCATTCTCCGCTTGCCTCTTCGGTGGTAGCCCTTTAGGATTCTAGAGCAGAACCTTGTATACATGTATTTTAGCTTGATAGAACCCCCTAAGGATGACCTTTCTTTCATGAACTGTTCTACAAACTAATTTTATCTTAAAAATAGTAAAGCATACTTTTTTCTAGAACTAATTAGTTTCTTAGCTTAGTTAACGCTTAAAAATAAATTTTTGGAGTTTCCCTTAAGTGTGTTTGAACCAGATTTATGCAGGAATATAATGAAATGAAAAAATACACATAAAGGTAGAGATGCAGTGGAAATAAAACTTCATTTAATTAATAATAAACCAAGATCCATCTTAACTCTCGATCTATTAAGCGTCGAGAGGGATCAAACCTCTAGAGGTGAAAACTTCTTTTTTGAGTGCAAAAGTTGGCGAAAAGTTTTCACCTCTAAATATTTGATCCCTCTCAACGCTTGATAGATCCGGAATTAATATGGATCTAGGCTGTTTTTTTTTATAAATTTAGAAACAGATTCTTGAAATCACTTTGTTTTAGAGCCGCCCAAGGTTTCGGGCAAGACAAAAAAAAAAAATTCTAATTTGGTGGTAAGAGTGATTGGTTACACATGACCGCATCCATGGAGTCGAAGTAGATGAAAAGGTAAAAACAAAAAAGTAGAGAAAAAATGAAGAGAAAACGAAGAGATTCTTCCTCACAAATAAAATTAGATACTTTATTTGTGTTAAATTTAAATATTTAGGGGGAGAAGTGATTTTTCATTAGGGCCAACATTATATTAGTTATATTAAATTTAAATATTAAATGTTAAACATTACTTTTATATTTAAATTTATGTTTACGTTTTTAAGTGAGATATTCAATGCATGCATGTAGTGTACCTAAATACAAACCTCCGCGATCCAAATTTATTAAATTTAATAATATTAATATTATAACATATTAATATGAATATTATAATTAATAATATTATTATTATTAATCTTTTAATATTAATTTTAGGGTATTTGGCCCTTAGGCATCACCTAAATAAAACCTCTTTTGTGAGTGTTCGTAAATATAAAGAGTATGGAGTAAATATAAAAAGAGGTTTTATTTTTACGATACCTATGGTTTATTTATATTTATATTTATTTACCATGGTATTTGTTCGATAGGCTTGGTATATAATTATATATCGATTTCTAATCATATTTGATATCTTTGATGTATTTACCATACCTCTGTATACCTCTTTTATATTTATTTATTTACCATACCTCTTTTATAAATATGGTATTTGACCCATAATATTTAGCCCATGGTATTTGGCCCTTAGGATTCACCTAAATAAAACCTCATTTTTTAGTTTTCTTTATGGAGTGAATATAAAAAGAGGTTTTATTTATTTACCATACCTCTAGTCTATTTATATTTCCATAGTATTTAGCCCATGGTATTAATAATAATTTCTACCATGGTATTTGGCCCATAGGCTACACCTAAGTAAAAGCTCATTTTTAATTTTTGTAAATATAAAGATGTTTATGGAGTAAATATAAAAAGAGGTTTTATTTATTTACTATACCTCTAGTCTATTTATATTTTTATTTATATACCATACCTCTAGAGTAAGTATAAAAAGAGGTTTTATTTATTTACCATACCTCCAATTTATTTATATTTTTAATTTTTCACCATACCTCTAGAGTAAGTATAAAAAAGATTTTATTATGTATTTACCATACCTCGGTCTATTTATATTTTTATTTATTTACCATACCTCTTTTTTAGTGTTGGTGAATATACCTCCAATTTATATATATTTTTATTTATTGACCATACCTCTGGAGTAAGTATAAAAAGAGGTTTTATTTTTTATTTAGCATACCTCAGTCTATTTATATTTTTATTTATTTACCATACCTCTTTTTTGAGTGTTGGTCAATATACTCCGACATTTCAAATGTTTATTTACAATACATATCTTACCCTACATTTCTCATATTAAATGTACACGTGTACCCTATACTGGGTTGTAGATCACCTCTTGGTGTAACAAATAGCTGAGATATGCTTACAAAGAGAATGGAAATTAACTAGCTAGGGCAGTGGTAGCATATTTCCAAGAAGAGATGTCGTGGCTACAAGGCTATAAACTATGTTACAATGAGGCTTAAAGGCCTGTTTATTATTGAGGAACAACTGAAAACCCTAAACATACAAATACCTTACCCTAGGAGATGACAAGCCAAAACTATGGACCCTGTTTGGGTAAATTGGTACATCGACTTCCCGGGGACGTAAGTTTTGCATATGATCTCTCTTTCACACGCTCAATACCTTGTTACAAATATCTATCCAAGGACTATAAATTTTGTCTGTGAAAAATCAATGGAACTCCCATATTGCTCCATATTTTCCACAAAAACTTTGTTTACGGCCTCAAAATGACTTCGGAAGTTCAGGACCCGAAAAACTGCTAAAAATAGTAAATTGTTCTATAATTAAGGAAACTGAAAAAAGTGTAAGAAACATTGGTTGGGGTACAAGTGGAATAGTTGGGTGGCCACCAATATCCACCTAGATCATTCCTCCCCCCTTAGGAAGAAATGATCTTGATTGCCTTGAGTCCTCCCTCAGATGAGGAAACTTCTGCTGAACTTTGTCGCTGGTCAGCCAGTTGCCATGGTCAAGGAGTTGGCCTACTTTGACAACTCAATATATCGGGATCCTTTGTTCTTGGGCGTGCTTGATATTTGTGTCCATGATATGATCAGTTGTGGCTTGTTCCATGCAATAGGGGTTTAACTCTTTTGTTGTGAGTTATTCTTCCATGCCGGATATGTCAAGTAGAGGTAGAAACTAGTGTTGAAGGCGGTACACATTGAATACTCAGTGCACACCAAGGAATTTTGGAATGGTGAGCTAAATGGAATTGTCCCTTATAGCATTGGTGATGGTGTATGGCCCATATCGGAGTGGGAAAATCTTGCGGTGAGGTCTTGCGAGCCTCTCCTTTGGAAAATGTAGACATACTTTGTCGCCCACCTGGAATTTATGTGTCACCTGATGTTGATGATGTCAGTGCTTGTACTTAGCACTGGATCTGTACAATATGTCATGAACTTGTTGGCGAATGTGCTTACTGCACTGAATGAAGTTGTTTGACTTGTCAGCCTTACATTGGACACTAGCTCAATCTACCTGAGCAGCCGCAAATGGCATGGCTATGCCAATGGGACACAATGGTTCAAATCCTAAGCTCACCTGAAAGGGGCTATGGTTTTTTTAGCAATGGAGAGCCCAGTTATATTTATTTTGTACATAGGGGATGCTCTCATCCCATTCGAGTGGATACTTTGAGTTGTACATGCGCAGAATGTGTACGATCATCCGGTTGATGACCTTTGTCTCGCCGTTAGTTTGCAGATGGAAAGTTATGGACATGGTAAGCTTGGTGTCCACCATCGACCAGAGGCTAGACCAAAATTTACTCAGGAACCTATTGTCCTGATGTGAGATGATAGAATATGGGATCCCAAAGTGTACCCACACTCGTTCAAATAAGAGTTTAGTAGTGGCTTATAGATGGAGTATAGAGTCCTTGCTTCTTGATGGCCGGTTTGGCAATGACACAGGAAGTGCAAGACTTGATGTACTTCCCGACATCATGTCAAAGGTTTGGCCAATAGAAATAATTCTACAGTACTTCCATAGTTTTCTCGACCCCGAAATTCCCAACGAACTGACTGTAGCATGCTTCCCAAATCATCTTGGCACGGTTGCTTGAAGGAGAAAAATGGTGTCCCAAGTCACATAGCAGGGCATCCCAAAGTTGTAAATATGGAACTTTCTTACCCTTCAAGAATGTATTGTATGCATGGTTGAATTCTCGATTGCTTTGCTAGAGAAGCGTCCAATTCGAACTCTCGTGCCCAGAAGAGTTCATCACAGTGGTTAGCACTACAATGAATAGTCACCTAAGGCAATTTTCAACATTATTAGTGCTACCCTTCTTATAATTGATGTTCAAATGAAATTTTTGCAAGTATGTGGACCACTTCTAATGGTGATCATTCTAAAACTTCCCCTATGTCTGTATGAACTGCAAGGGTTAGTGGTTTGTGTGGATGACTGTTTCCTTTCCCAAAATGTAATGATTCCATTTTCAGAAAGCTTTCATAATGGAGTACATCTCTTTTTCATAAGTGGGATACTTTCAGAATGTGTCAGAAAGTGTCTCCTTGTGACATGCCATTGGATGCCTCTTTTGAGTAAGAACAACCACAATAGCATAGTCAGATGCATTTGTCTCGACCTCAAATGGTTGTTGCAAGTTTGGTAATGTGAGCACTTGTTCAAAGAAGAGGTGATGTTTGAACTCTAGAAATGCCTTTTGTTGATATTTCTACCAAAATAGTTCTTCTTTCACCCCTCCCTTGGTGACTTGACTCAAGGGCCAAGTGATATGAGAGAATCCCAACACGAACCTGTGGCAAAAATTCGCAAGGCCCAAAAAGTTGTGGAGCTCTATTAGAGTGGTTGGGGTTGGATGATCCCGAATGAATTGGATCTTGGTTGGATCCACATTCACCCGTGGCTCATCAATAATGTATGTAAGATATTGAAGCTGGGTCATCCCAAAAGTGCACTTCTCTGAATTGGGACAAAAATTGCGTTGTTGTACTGTTTGGAGGACTTGTCAGATGTGGTGGAGTTGCTTTTCCCAAGTCTAGATGAAGATCAGGATGTCATCGAAGTACGACACTACAAATGAGTTGGTGAATGGTTCCTTCTTCTGGATCTTCGTGGTGGAGACGATGGCATTGGGCTCCGCATCGATAATACGCTACCCTTTGTCATTCCCCTTTTTAGTTTCTGATTTGGAGTTGGAAAATGCATCTGATTCATAAACCTTCATCTTGGCCACCAGTGACTACTTGGCCTCACACTCACTTGTGTTGTGAGCAGAGCTATTGTGGAACTCATACCACTTCTCGTTGTCCTTCTTTAGCTTCATGTTGTTATTATTTCTTTTCGTCTTTGGCAGGTTGTCTCGAGATGCCCTGCATTGTCTTTGTCCTTTGTTCTGTGGTTCGGGGGCACCTTTCCCTTGCTTCTGATTTTCAGATCCAAAGTCTCACTTCCTCTCTTTGACATTTTTCTCAATCTTGGCAGCATACCAGTATGCCAAACTAAGCGAGGAGATGTCGAGGAACACCATTTCCTCCTGAATACATATGTGCAAACAATTGTGGTTCTTCAGAAACAAAAGTTTCTATGAATCTTTGATACTCAACATTGTGCTCATGGTATGGAATAAATTCGTCAGCTCATGGAAATCTTGATCCCTTTTTTTCCACAATGTATTCCATTTTAAGTATTTTTCCTCATAGCTCCTCATGGGATAATATTTTTCCTTGATGGCATCTCGAAAAGAATTCTGAGTTAGTGCAGACGAGAACAGAGAGGGTTCCTCCTCGCCCTTTTTCCTCGAGTAGGTTTCTCACCAGTCCTTGACATGGGGGGCGGCTTTGAGGAGTGCAAAAGTAATAATTTCTTAGATAAAAAAGTATTGAACTGAGAAATATCCTTCTAATAGATTCAACCATCTATCTACAAAGTCTACATCTATTTGGCCCTCAAATATGGGAATGTCAAATTTTAATTGCAACTTAAAAGGATTTGCACCTCCAGAGTGGCTACTGGATGTAGATGCATCACCGGTGGGTAACGATTGCAGGATATGGGATACTTTTTCCATCATCATGTTCTTGTTTTTCTCGAGGGACTCCTCAAGCAATATTTTGATAGGATCTCCTGATCCCTCAACTTTCTTTTCTCCCTCATGTGTGGTCGTCGAGGTTTACGAGGCTGATCTTGAAAAGGTTCAACCAGATAGATCCCTAACTCCTTATATCCCGACCGTGTTGGGGACATGCAAAGAAGGATTGAGAAAGAGAAGACTTCTCTGATACCACTGATCCAGATTTATGAACTAAGACAATGAAATACAAAATTACATATAAATGGAAAGATTCAGCAAAAATAAAACTTTATTTCATTAATAACAAACAAATGAAATATGCTTACAAACAGAATGGAAATAAACTAGCTAGGGCACTCGTAACTTATCTCTGAGAAGATTGTGGCAGCTGCAGGCCATTGAACTGTGTTACAATGAGCCTCAAATTGCTATTTATTATTGAGGAACAATGAAAAATCCTCAACATTCAATTAACTAACCCTAGGATATGAATCACTAAAACTATGGACCTTGTTTGGGTAAATTGGTACATCAATTTCCCGGGGACGTAACTTTGGCATATGATCTCTATTTGACGTGATCAATACCACGTTAGAAATATCTATCCTAGGACTACAAAATTGTATTGAGAAAAATCTAAGGAACTTCCATGTTGCTCCCTATTTTCCCAAAAAACTTTGTTTAGGCCCTCAAAACATCTCTGGAAGTTTAGGACCCGAAAAACTGCTAAAAATAGTGAATTGTGCTATAACTAAGGAAACTGAAAAAAATGAAAGAAACGATGGTGGGGGTCCAAGTGGAATAGAAGGGTGGCCACCAATATCTATGTGGATCAACGTGATGGTGAATTATCTCCATCATTGATGGTTCATAGTAGATGGCTCTTCACACAAATATTGCATCCCACATGTACGTATGGGGACTTCAAAACATAACTCTACATACATCAAGTTGAACTACATATAATTCTACTTAAATTTTATTATGCATAGGTTTTTCTACCTTTATCTTTTCCTCCATGTTGACGCATCTTAACGGTTATTAGCTAGGATGGTCATGAGTCTTCAGTCCCAATTTCGGAACTAGATTTATTTCTAGGAGATTGTCCTATGATTAGGAGTCTAATGGAGCATCAATTTTTGTCTTCATGACTTGTGGCTTTATATGGAAGAGGATGGTCATTTCCTTCACTTCTTATTTTTTAAGGCTACTTATATTCATCCCTTTCTACATTAATGAATATACAATCTTCTCATCCACATATGAGCTTCTTTCCACCTAATTATTTGAATATATCGCTTTTATATTTTTATTCTTAGCATCATTGCTTTGCTTCTTTGACTTGAGCTCTAGATGTAGCTTCCAACAATTCTCATCTGAATTACCTTCAATTTTTCAGTGATTTTAGTGGTTGTTTGTATCTTTTCACTAATGTGTTATGGATATTGTATTTTTCTCTTTCCCCCATTTCTGCTTCCTCTCTTGCTCCTATAAATCTTAATTGTGATACTTCTACTTTGACCCACATTATCTCCGTTTCATTGGGTGCATGTTCTCTTGGTATTGTTCTTGTAGACAAGCCTCATCATTCTTATGGGTTTAAACATCTCTTACTTTTGCAGACAAATATTTAAACCCCTCATATACTTGAGGAGAAATTCTTGGTTCTTTGGAGAGATACCCAAAATTATTTTCATCTTCCTAAATTTCATGTACTCTAATAATCTCAACATTAGTCCTTGCTTGAAGTAATTCAACTAAAACCATTAGTCATCTAGATACCTGATATGGTAGAAATTTGACTTTATAAGAGTTTTGAAATCCTCCCACAGAATCACTAGAGGATATCCCTCTAGTATTAGGGCTTACTTCTGGCCTTCCCATCATATATAAGCATGGCCTTCTAATCTCATATGATAAATAAAAATTCATGTCCTTCCTCTACGTTCAGAACACTAAAATAAATCTATAACTATTTTAATTAGTGATTTAAATTGAAAGCATCAATCTCACCTTATATGGTTTGATGTATACCTTTGTTTCCATATTGAAGCTTTGAATGGTTCATGACTCATGAGCTAGGTTGTTCCTTTTTGCATTCTTTCTTATATTTCCTCTTTGGTTCATCTCTATCCTCCAATTTCTCCTATGGTTTGGCCTCTATGTTTGAACATACATCCAACATGTTATTGAGAGCGTCCATAAGGAGATTCATGCTATGGTTGATATCTAAAGCCTATTCTTCTACCCCTGAGAAAATCTCCTTTGACACATCTCAAAGGTTTTGAATATATTTTTTTGGCCATATGTGGAGTTTTAAAACTTTCAACTTAAACCAATCTAGATCCCTTGAAAACTACAAAAAAATACCCAAAGCTACCTACTCTAATACCAATATGATTCCTATAGTAACTTGCATATTGCATTGGATAGTTCATCACAATACATTTGCTAAAATTATACATAAAATATGAAATCTAAATTTGCAAGGCTATCTAGACTTCCATATTTACTAAGTTAAATTTTCTAGCATGCAATATATAAAATGTGGGAAATATAGAATAAAAATAAACATAAACAACATCACTTCACTACTAGAAAAAATAAAAAATAGGGGAGTGTTATCAACCTCCAAAAGTGGAATCAGGGAGGCCTTTAGGGGTAGCTTTTGATATCCTCTTTAAGAGATATGAACCACCCACAAAAGTTACGTCCCCTACTCTCTACCCCTCTATCTCCCACCCTCTCTTCCTCGCCTCCCTCTGCCCTATCTCTCCCTCTCTCTTTATCAGCCTTTGTATATTTCTCTCTCTCCCACCTCCCTCTCTCCATCTCCCCCCTTCTATATCTCCTTCTCCCACTCTCTCCCCTTCCCTCCCTTCCTCTCTCTCTCTCTCTCCCATAGCCCTCCTCCCTCTCTCTCTCTCCCTCTCTCCCTCTCTCTCTCTCTCTCTCGACCTCCATTCCCTCTCTCTCTCTCTCTCTCTCTCTCTCCAAATCCATTTCCCATTCCCTCCCACTTCTCTCCTCTCTCCCTCCCCCTCTCGCTCTCTCCTCCTGCCTCTCCCTCTCCTCCCCCTCCCCTTCCCCCTACTCTCTCTCTCTCTCACTCTATCTCACTCTCTCTCTATCTCTCACACACAACCATACACACACTCGCTCCCTCCCTCTCTCTCACCTCTCTCTCCCCCTCTCTTATCCTCTCTCTCTCTCTCTCTCTCTCTCTCCCTCTCTCTCTCTCTCTTCTCCAGCACTCCTCTTTCCATCTCTCTCCTACTCTCCCCCCTCCCCATCGCCCTCCCTCTCCTGATCCCCCTCTCCCTCTCCCACCCTCTCTCTTTCCCTATTCCACTCTCCCTCTCCCTCTCTCTCTCTCTCTCTCACTCTCCCCCTCCCCCTCTCATACTCTCTTCCCCTACCATATCCATCCTCTTTCTCTCTCTCTATCTCCTCCCCCCTCCCACTCCCCCTCCCCTTCAACC
>JAXQQM020089834.1:310000-332500 GCA_034641835.2 Pinus albicaulis
TATAAATCCAATATTATATAATATAGAACAATAAATTTAATTATATGATATTAGTTTAATTTTATAAAAATATTTATTGAATAACCTTGATATTTCAAATAACATAATCAAATATTTAAAAAAGATAAGATAAATCATGAAATTTATGGAATGTAAACAATAATTTATACACAAATTTAAATGAGTAATGATACGCGAGTTCAATTTCAATGTTTAAAATCTATAATGATATAAAAATGAATATATATATATATATATATATATATATATATATACATATACATATACATAATTAATTAATGGTGAATAAAATAGAGCTATTCGATGGGAAATAATCGCTTGCAGGAATCTGTGAAGAGAAATGGAATATAGCTTTAACATCTATGACAAAGTGAAGAAGAGATAATCGCTTGCAGGCATCTGTGAAGAGAAATGGCATATAGCTTTAACATTTATGACAAAGTGAAGAAGAATAATGATTCCAGAAAGGGCTAAATATAATTATCTAGAGAAATTTATCTTGATACATCAGACAGTAAACTCATGATATATAAACTGAACTGAATAAATTAAATATTTAAAATAACAAAAATCAAATATTTAAAAAAAGAAAAGATAAAACATGAAATTTATGGATTGTAAAACAATAATTTATAAACAAATTTAAATGAGTAATGATACTGGAGTTCAAAAATTAATGTTTAAAACTTATAATAATATAAAAATGAAAAATAATATATATATATATACAAAATTAACGGTAAAGAAAACAGAGTGGATGGGAGATAATCGCTTGCAAGCATCCGTGAAGGGAAATGGCATATAGCTTTAACATCTATAACAAAGTGAAGAAGAACAATGATTCCAGAAAGGACTAAATATAATTATTTAGAGAAATCTATCTTGATACATGACACAGTAAACTGATGATATATAAATTAAACTGACTAATGATATATAAACTAAACTGATGATATATGTGATTAATAACTAAAAGAATCATAAAGTAATAAAATAACCATACCAAAATAAATACCAGAAGCATACCTGTCATGGCTGCAACAAATATGACACAACGTCTTTCATTCGTCTCGTCCATGCAAATCCTTTATCTATCGATGAAACAACAACTCGGCTCTTCAATAACACATAGAAACGAACACACAATGTAGACACAACACAAAGTCACAGCCACACGGAGATAGACATGGGCTCTTCAATAATCCCTTCTCTATCGATGAAACAACTGGGAGCGGACTATCTTCGGAAGTTGTTTTTACAATGCATTGTGACTGATCATATACGTACAATGCCTAAATTCGTGTTAGGTTCCACCTGCAATCGAACCTAAAACTCAGCAATTACAATTGTTTTGCTAATTCGCCTTTCGATAGAAGCCTGTTTTTCTAATTGACCGTTGAAGCCTGTTTTGCGATGTTTTATCTCCTACTAATTTTGCTGGTTGTGTCTCCTCTATTTGTGTACCAGCCGATGAATGAGATCCCATAACTCCCCAGATGGTTGTGTCTCCTTTACATTGATTGTGCACTCAATCAATGTGGGGAGAATGAGATCCCATAACTCCCCAGATCTTTGAAGACAACTTACGAAGATATTTCATTTCGGACTATTCGTTTAAAAGGATCCTTCCCGTTAAAAAAATCTTGATGGACCGTTAAAAGGAGCCGACCACAACGTCTATAACCAAAAAGAATGCTTCAAAAGCTTTCCATGAAAAAAGCTGAAAATGATTTTTCAATAAACAAGACAAAATATCTGCACATATTTCGGATATTCTTTAAATGATCCTTCTCATTAAAACAAATCTGGATGGACCGTTAAAAGGAGCGGACCACAACGTCTGTAACAAAAAAAAACTGAGAATGCTTCAAACTCTTTCCAAGAAAAAAGCTGACGATGTTTTTCAAGAAAAAGGGTTCAAGAAATTCTCTTCACCTCCAAGTCATCTATCCACGTCCCATGTGGAGTAGTTCCGGTTCTCTTCAATTTGGATGGTTTGGTGGAATCTTTGATACTCTGTACTAAGTAATTCATATAATCTTGTCCTTTTCTGGTCCTCTGTTTTTTTTTTCTGCCATCAGCGAGTAATATTATTTAGAGAAGTAGTTATCGTAGAGAGCTCGTTATATTTCCCTATTTCGATCTTAACCGCATTCAATATAATTTCGTAAGTTTATTTTTAAGTTATATTTTATGTATTTTTAATACTAAATTAAATTTAACGTCAGAGATGAAAATGATTTTTTAGGCGTGGTTTCTAGTTAATTTTTATTGAAATTAGTCAAACATTTTTAAATGCTTGAACTTAAGTTTTTGAATATGTAGAATTCTAGTAAGTTCTGGTTTATGGTTTTTTAAATTACTGAATCTATTTATTCATTCCAAAATATATTTGAAATAAAAATAAATCATTATTTTTCTTAAAATTGAATTTCTAAATTCTAGTTAAAAATGGCATTTCATCTATTAAACCATGCCCTAATATAATGTGTTTTCCAACTCAAGATTAAAATGAATTCAAGCTTAATTTGTAAATTTCCATTGGAAATATGTTTCTTTTAATTCTTGTATTGCTCATTTAAATGCATTTATAACATCTGAAATAGACTAAAGTCACTCCTTATATAGTTTTATTTTATATGTACATTTCATTGTATTAAATTTTCTTTATACTCCTATTACTTTTTGTTAAAATAGTTTGTATGGATTTAAAGTCTTTTTTACTTCTGTTTCTTCTAATTTTAGATATATTTTCTCTAAGCTTATTTGGTTTTCCATTACAATATGTAATAACTAAAATTTTATTAAAATATTTATCCTAGAGTTTGAGAGAGAATATTTATCTTTTTATTTTCCAAACAACTATCATTTTTTCTAGAGCATTATGTGATTTAGAATATGATTCCTTTTCACTTATGCCACAAATCATGTCCTTCAAAACATACAAAAAAATATATTTGCATGTTATACATGTCCACTATAGAGAAGAATCATTATTATTTTGAGAACAATCATGGTCAACTAAACCTCTCAAACCTCTCAAGGGTTATGTTGTCTTTACCCATGGTTTGATATATTACACATCACAGATCCATATAACAAGAAATCTCTCAACAATGTCTCTACCCATGGTTTGATGTATTTCACATCACGTCCATATAAAAAGAAATCTCTCAACAAGATTACACACCTCATCATAAGAATTTTTACCATTGTACCAAAATATTCCTTATAAAGAACAATTGACAATGAAGCCATTTAGAGCATGGCTTCTCTCCTTGACCTCACTCTACATTTGATTCCTCCCTCTCTGGAAAATATGTAAGAACTATGCTTTTCAACTACTCTAATCTATAGAGAATCTCCTCAATACTTTCAATGTAATTGACAACCCTTACATGTGTAGTATGGTATGCCCTTATAACTTTTGACATAACATCTATAACTCATTTAATTTTTAATTCATCATATTTGATATAATGCAATAAAAAACAATGCAATTTATTTGGTTTGAGGTAACATAATTTCGATATATGACCATAGTCATTTATACAAATGATTTAAACAACCAGAACAAGTGCTCAATTCTAATTTTTGCATTTCTAGCTACAAAATATATGGAAATATCTTAGATTTCATTTTTAGGCACTAGAGAGAGAATATAAAGGCAATACACTTCCATATGATTTCTTCTTAAAATTTAGCCAGAAAATAATGTTATTGTATCTTAAAATCTGTTTTGATTATTTTTTTTTCATGACCACAATCACTTGCACAGATTATAATAATAAGAAGACAAAATTTTCACATCCCAAATTTTGTGATTTCATAAACACACTTAATCACTATTCATTCTTGATCATTCTTTTACTCATTTGATAATATTTGTAGCTCTCCTGTTTGAGTTCAGTTGTCATGTGCATTAAGGAAAAATTCATTTAGGAATCTAAATCTTCTATTTGTTGCTTATGGTGATAAAATTGAGTTTTCATGTATTTCAGTAATGACTCTAAATCATCTAGTTGTTTCTTATGATCATAAAATATCTTAATCTATCTTTGACGCTATTATCATGTAACTTCCACCACTTATCAAGTGTGTGCCCATTCAAAATTCAAATTTAGCAATGCTTGTTTCTAGGTAGGACATAATCTAGTGGTAGGGCTATTTTGTTACCTAGTTGGCTTCTAGTGCTTTGTTAATGGGATTGATATACATATTAACATAGATCTATTTTAATTGAAGGTTTAATAAGCATTAAGATGGATTACAAGAAAATGAAAACATAATTGATCAATGTATAAAATATCTAGGTTAAAATAGATCTAAATTGATTTATTCTTTTATTAGAGATTTTTAGTATTAGTATGGTAGGATCTTGTTTTAATTTTATTTTACATTTGAATGGATTTTGTAATTTTATTTTTTTTAATTTAATTAATTAGCATCAAGATTGCTCCCATAACATGCCCACATGCATATGTCTCAATTAAAACAAACACAACCCAACACAGAACTGAATAATTGAATTTCATTTCACGATTGCATTACTTTTTATAGCATAGCATACTCACCTAATCTCCCTGAATTGGAGGCAACAAACCTAAATAGATGGAACTAAACTCTAAATAAAACCTCTCGTTCAACAACTCAAAACTAAATCTATTTCTACATTAATCTAGATTATTCTCACATCCTCCCTTAATAGAGAAATGGATTTTCTACAATACCTAATTTACTTCTAAAAATTTCAAATTTGATTTTACCAAGAGGCTTAGTAAATATATCAGCCATATTATCCTTGGTATTACAAAATATTAAATCAATTTCATTAGACTCAATCTTCTCACCTACAAAGTGGTATTGCAGCTCAATGTGTTTTGTTCTGGCAGGGTATATTGGATTATGTGCTAATTTGATATCACTTTGATTATCACAATTGATGCATGTTGAACCACTTTTTGCCTCTTCAAGATCTGCAAGAATTCTCCACAACCAAACAGCTTCACAGGTGGCATTGGTCAAAGCTTTGTGCTCAGATTCTGTTGATGATAAAGAAACAGTTGGCTGTTTCTTACTACTCCAAGATACGACCCCTGATCCTATATGAAATGCATAGCCAGAGGTATATCGTCTGTCATCTGGATTTCCTACCCAATCTGAATCAGAAAAACCTATCAGTGCAACATCAGATTCATCAGTATACATAATACCTAAATTGACTATTCCTTTTCAGTATCAGAGAACTTTCTTTGCAGCATTCCAGTGATTTCCTGAAGGATTAGCCATAAATTGACTAAGGATACTGACTGAGTATGCAATTTCTGGTCTGGTAGTGGTGAGATAGTTAAAGACTTCCCACCAGCTGAAGATATAATGTTCCATCTGCCTCTTTAGTTCCATCTTCTCTGTACAAATTTGCATTTTTTTCTAAGGGAGTTGACATAGGTTTGCAATCACTCATATTGAACTTTTTAAGAATTTCCTTTCTATATTTTCTTTGAGTGATCAATGTTTTACCAGGCTCTCTCCATACCTCAATTCCTAAATAGTAAATCAATTCACCCAAATCTTTCATTTCAAATTCCTGTGACAACTGAACTTTAATTTCTTCAATTAACTTGTAAGAATTTCCCGTGATAATGAGATCATCCACATACAAAGGTATTAAAGCAACATTTCCTTCTTCATCTTTCTTAACATACAAGTTAGGATCATTTTCGCTTTTCACAAACCCATTAAGAAAGAAGGTATCAATATTTACGTACCATGATCTTGGTGCCTGTTTCAAACCATATAAGGCTTTTCTTAACCTGCAGACTAGATGCTCCTGTCCATGTTTGACAAACCCTTCAGGTTGAACCAAATAAACTTCTTCCTTTAAATCACCATTCAGAAAAGAAGATTTGACATCCAATTGATGTATATTCCAATTATGTTTTGTAGCTAAGGAAATTAGTAATATAATTGTATTCAATTTAGCTACCAGTGCAAAAGTATCTTCATAATCAACTCCCTCCTGTTGAGCATATCCTTTTGCTACTAATCTTGCCTTAAATTTATCAATGCTACCATCTGCTTTAAATTTAGATTTATACAACGATTTGCTTCCAATTGGAACTTTGTTTTCAGGGAGTTCCACTAATTCCCATGTTTGATTTTTCATAAGAGAGTCATATTCATCATTCATAACATTTCTCCATTGTTCATGTTCTTTAGCTTGTTCATAATCAACTGGTTCTACAACATTCATGATATTAGACATCAAGGCATAATCTCTATACCTTGCAGGAAGCTGGGTTTGTCGGGTTAACCTTCTTGGTGCTACAATACCTGTTGGAGTTCCATCGATGATTCTTCGACTTTGAGGTGAATCTTCCTCTCGTGATGACTCACTGCTGCTAGATGTGCTCATACTGCTCTCATCCTCATCTTGATCCTGTACATGTACCTGTTCATGTTCCTGTTTAACCAAAGTATCAAGTTTGACATGATCATCATTAGATATATTCCATGCATCATTCTTTGTATCACATTTATTAGCTTGCTCATGAAACACCACATCTCGACTTGCAAACAGTTTATGTGAACTTGGATCAAATAATTTATATGCTTTCTGATCTGTACAATACCTAATAAAAACACACTTGATTGACTTTGCATCAAGCTTTATTCTGTTAGCCTTAGGAATATGTGCAAAGGCAGTACAACCAAAGACTCTTAAATAACTAACATTAGGTTTATAACCATGAATAATCTCAAAAGGAGTTTCAAAAGCTAATTTCTTAGTGGGACTTCGATTCTTCAAATAAACAACACTATTAATGGCTTCTACCCAGAAACCATTAGAAATATGTTTACCTTGAAGCATACTGCAAGCACACTCCACCAGTGCTCTATTCCATATCTCAGCAACACCATTTTGCTGAGGGGTATGAGGTACTGTGAACTATTGTTGGATCCCATTAGATTTACTATAGCTATTAAATGTGCCTGACTTATATTCACCCCCTTGATCAGATATGAGTATTTTAATGTACTTACCTGTTTGTTTTTTTTCAATCATAGTTCGAAACTCTTTAAAATACTCAATTATATCACTTTTCCTTCGAATGAAATAGACCCAAGTATACCTAGATCTATCATCAATAAAAATAAGAAAGTAGGAAGCACCACCAAGAGACCTAGTTTGCATAGGTCCACATACATCAATGTGAATTAGTTCAAGTATATCATATTGTCGTTTCTCGGTATGAACGGGAAACTCTTCTCTATGCTGCTTACCAAGTGCACAAGCTTCACATGGTAGATGTTCACACTTCATAATAGGAAGACCTTCAACCATTGATTTTCTTTGCAACAATGATAAATCATTGTAATTTAGGTGCCCATACCCGTGATGCCATAATTCTGCTGTCGATGTCTCTTTGGATGTCAATGCAACATGACGCTTCATCGTCACGTCCAATTTATACAATCCTCCAACCCTGGTACCTGTGGAAACAACCCTATAGTGGTCCTGAACATCTTTCAGAATACACCCCAATTTACCAAATTCCACTTTTAAATGATTATCAGTGATAGTGGAAACAAATATCAAATTATTTTTGAGAGCAGGTACATACATCACATCATGAATCTATCTCATTTGTCCATTTAGTAAGTACATATTTATTATGCCATAGCCTTGGACTTTAAGTGACCTGTTATCTCCTAAGTAAATGTGTGTGCCATCAGTTTTCTCATAATATTTATAATACCAGTCTTTATTACAAGTCATATGTGCCAATGCACCAGAATCTATGAACCAAGCATTCTCATCATCAGTTTCACCAGACAATGCAGCATAAAAAAGAAACAACTTAAGATTTTTAAATCCATCAGTAACTGAAGTGTCTTTGTTTATCAAATTTCCATTATGCCTTCTATGTCTTTGATATGATTCATGATTCTTTCTTCTATAGCAATATTTAGCTAGATGTCCAGGTTTTCCACAATAATCACATTCAATGTTTCTCTTAACATAAGAATCAGGAGGTATCATACCTTTCTGCTTTTCTTGAAAAAGACCTCTATTCCTGTCCCATGGTCTCCCTCAGAATGATCTTTTACCTCTTGCAGTCAAAGCCAAATCATAACCATTTGACTCCAGTTCAAAATTTTTCATTCTCTCTTCTTCTTGAAGAAGTATTCCAGCCAATTAATCAAATTTAGGAGGCGTTGGTCTAGTTGAGAGTGATGAAATAAAGACTTTATAGTCTTGGACTAAACCTTTCAAAGCAACAGTTACTAAATCGCTACTAGACACTTTTTCACCAATATCACCAAGCTTATCACTTAAGTATTTAATTCTGGAAACATAGTTGCTGATGCTTTCATTGGCTTCCATTTTGATAGATAGTAGATTTGTTTTTAAGAATAAAATACGGTTTGCATTAGTGGTTTCATACAAACCTTTCAGAGTGTCCCATGTCGCCTTTGAAGATTGACAGTCCCGAATGTGAGGAATAATATTGTCCTTCATTGAAATACGTAGCAGCACTTTTTCTTTCATTTCTCACTTATGCCAATCTGGAATTGTAGCATCAGTAGTAGGCTTGGGCTCGTCACCTTTAACAATTGTCTAGAGATTGTATGCCTCCAGAACTGTGATCAGCTTAAATTTCCAATTTACATAATTTTCACCATCAAGTTTGGTGGACTCATTTAAATATGAATCGGCAAGAGGATTAGCCATGGTTTTCAAGAGAAAAAAAAACAAATTCAATTGCGAAATTAATTCACTACAATGATAAAAAAAATCCATGCAAGTCACAAATTAGACTGCAAGTTAAGATGGCAATTGAACTTGAGAGGCCGAGTGGAAGTTGCAATTATTGTAAAAGATCAGTAAACTGAGTGATGCTCTATTTAAATAATACGCTATATGAGAGGGCAGCAATCTGCATATACTGTCGGTGGTTCATGTGCATATCAAGCTCAAACCCCTTTTTGCATAAAAACCAAAAACGTAATATAAAGGGAATAGAGCGTATCAACAACGAGCCTTTTTACCTCAACATTGCTTTCTGCACTGTAAGTTCAGCTGACAGGCCAGCGACTCGATGTATTAGAATTTCGAGACTTTGCTTTGGCAGTGCTGCACTTTCCACGTTGAAAGCAGTCTTTCATATGCAGCTCAAAATCTACTGAGTCTGCTCCACTACATAAACAGCTACAGCCACGTTGATTTGCTGTTAAAAAAATTTTTTAAACACTGATATAGCTCTCACGAATAGCCATTTTAAGCTGTGATCCACTTATGGAGCGGCTCTGCAACATCCCACTGCGAGGATCTGCGTGCAGGCAGTAGATTGGAGCGGGCTATATCACGCTTGACAGAATTGCTTACTAATACGCCTATGTTTAAAGTCTTTCCGTCCACCCACGAAGAGATCTACAGCAGCACCGAGGGGTTTTGAAAGAGGAACGTGAGTCAGAGCTCACTCCAATACCCAAACACTGTCAGACGTTTGTAAAGACTAGAGACAACTTATATACGCTCTGATACCAAATTAAAAAAACACACAACCCAACACAAAACTGAATAATTGAATTTCATTTCACGATTGCATTACATTTTATAGCATAGCATACTCACCTAATCTCCCTGAATTGGAGGCAACAAACCTAAATAACTGGAACTAAACTCTAAATAAAACCTCTCGTTCAACAACTCAAAACTAAATCTATTTCTGCATTAATCTAGATTATTCTCACAGTCTCCACTTCGAAGTGATATTGTAATTTTATTAATGCTAGAACCAATGTTTGAATAATATTATTCTTTAACACCTTAAAGGCTCTTCCACGACCCTTTCCCCACTCGAAACTCTTGCAACTTGAAATTATGGTGTGGAGTGGTGTTGCTACTAGTAACAACAAGTTTATGAATTTCTTCAAGTACTATGTTTCCTCAACAAAACTCCTATCCTCAAAAACATTTAGTAACCCCTACCGACAACTTCATGATGACCTCCATCTTGGAAGGATCTATCTTGAAATCTCCTCCACCTATCATATATCCCAAATACACCATATTCTATTGTAATAAATCACACTTCTTGAGATGTGACAATGATTACTGCTTCTTTAAAGTCTCTAGCACCTACATCAAATGTGATATGTTCTCCTTATATGTAGCAATGTATACTAGTCAATAATCAACATAAACAATAAAAAATGAACTTATACAAGTGCACAATATATCATTAATTAACTTCATGAATTTATTTGGTGCATTTCATAGGGTAAATATCATAAATAGCCACTAATACAAACCTTCTCTAGCTTTGAAGGTGGTCTTCTAAGTATCTTCTTCTTTGACTCAAACCTAGTGACCCCGTGATTGTAAGTCTATCTTGGTGAAGTATTTATCTTGTTGCATAAAAGATCCTCTATCCTAGGCAAGATGTACCCATTATTGAGAATAATTTTTTTAAAACCTATAGCCAATGCACATCCACCAAATCACATCCTTCTTAGGCACAATTATAATGGGTGACCCACATGTGAGGTACTATCGAATAACACCATATTCCAATTGCTATTACAAATACTTCTTCACCTCATTTCCCTTTATAAACAATGAACCTTTGGTAATGGAGAGTGTCAAAATAGTTGGATCTCATGCTCCACTTGCATCTTGGGTGGTAACCCTTTAGGATTCTAGAGTAGAACCTTGTATACATGTATATACTCTTCCAATTGTTGTGTTTTTTTCCTTGATAGACCCCCCTAATGATGAAATTTCTTTCACCAACTATTCTACAAAGTATTTTTATCTTAAAAATAGTAAAGCATATTTTTTTCTAGAACTAGTTGTTTCTTAGCTTAGTCAGCTCTTACAAACAAATTTTTGGAGTTTCCCTTAAGTGTGTTTGAACCAAATTTATGCAGGAATACAATGAAATGAAAAAATACACATAAACGCAGAGATGCAGTGGAAATAAAACTTCATTTAATTAATAACCAACCAAGATCCATCTTAAATCTTGATCTATTAAGCGTCGAGAGGGATCAAACCTCTAGAGGTGAAAACTTATTTTTTGAGCGCAAAAGTTGACGAAAAGTTTGCACCTCTAAATATTTGATCCCTCTAAACGCTTGATAGATCCGGAATTAATATGGATTTAAGATGGTTTTTAATAAATTTAGAAATAGATTCTTGAAATCACTTTTTTTTAGAGCCGGGCAAGGTTTCGGGCAAGACAGAAAATAAATCATTCTAATTTGGTGGTGTTTCTCCCAACATAGAAATTAAATCATTCTAATTTGGTGGTTTTTTTCCCAATGCATAAATTAAATCATTCTAATTTGGTGGTAAGAGTGATTGGTTACACATGACCGCATCCATGGAGTCGAAGTAGATGAGAAGGTAAAAACAAAATTGTAGAAAAAGAAATGCAAGAGCAAACAAAGAGATGCTTCCTCACAAATACAATTAGCCACTTTATTTGTGTTAAATTTATATATTTAGGGGGAGAAGTGATTTTTCATTAGGGCCAACATTAGATTAATTATATTAAATTTTAAATGTTAAATGTTAAACGTTACTTTTATATTTACATTTATGTTTACATTTTTAAGTGAGATATTCAATGCATGCATGTAGTGTACTTAAATACAAACCTTCGTGATCCAAATTTATTAAATTTAATAATATTAATGTTATAACATATTAATATGAATATTATAATTAATAATAATATTAGTATTAATATTTTAATATCAATATTAGGGTATTTGGCCCTTAGGTATCACCTAAATAAAAGCTCTTTTGTGAGTGTTCGTAAATATAAAGAGTATGGAGTAAATATAAAAAGATGATTTATTTTTACCATACCTATGGTTTATTTATATTTATATTTATTTACCATACCTCTTTTATAAATATGGTTTTTGACCCATGATATTTAGCCCATGGTATTTGGCCCATAGGATTCACCTAGATAAAACCTCATTTTTTAGTTTTATTTATGGAGTAAATATAAAAAGATGTTTTATTTATTTACCATACCTCTAGTCTATTTATATTTCCATAGTATTTAGCCCATGGTATTAATAATAATTTGTACCATGGTATTTGGCCCATATGCTTCACCTAAGTAAAACCTCATTTTTAGTTTTGGTGAATATAAAGATGTTTATGGAGTAAATATAAAAAGAGGTTTTATTTATTTACCATACCTCTAGTCTATTTATATTTTTATTTATATACCTTTTCTCTAGAGTAAGTATAAAAAGAGGTTTTATTTATTTACCATACCTCCAATTTATTTATACTTTTATTTATTCACCATACCTCTAGAGTAAGTATAAAAAGAGGTTTTATTTTGTATTTACCATACCTCAGTCTATTTATATTTTTATTTATTTACCATACCTATTTTTTTAGTGTTGGTGAATATACCTCCTATTTATATATATTTTTATTTATTCACCATACCTCTGGAGTAAGTATAAAAATAGGTTTTATTTTTTATTTAGCATAACTCCATCTATTTATATTCCTATTTATTTACCATACCACTTTTTTGAGTGTTGGTGAATATACTCTGACATTTAAAATGTTTATTTACAATACATATTTTATCGTACGTTTCTCACACTACATCTAAACATGTGCCTTATACTCCGATATGTCAAATGTTTACATTACATTTCTCACATTAAATCTACATGTGTTGCATAGCACCTCTTGGTGTAACAAATAGCTGAAATATGTTTAAAAACATAATGGAAATTAACTAGCTAGGGTTTTGGTAGCCTATTTCCAAGAAGAAATGTGGTGGCTACAAGGCTATGAACTATGTTACAATGAGGCTGAAAGACCTATTTATTATTGAGGAACAATTTAAAACCCTAAACATACAAATAACTTACCTTAGGAGATGAAAAGCCAGAACTATGGACCCTGTTTGGGTAAATTGGTACATCAACTTCCTGGGGACATACCATGTGCATATGATCTCTCTTTGACATGCTCAATACCTTGTTACAAATATCTATCCAAGGACTATAACTTTTGGGTGTGAAAAATAAATGGAAATCCCATGTTGCTTCATATTTTCCACAAAAATTTCGTTTAGGGCCTCAAAAGGGCTCCGGAAGTTTAGGACCCGAAAAACTAATAAAAATAGTAAATTGTGCTATAATTAAGGAAAATAAAAAAATGAAAGAAAAAATGGTGGGGATCCAAGTGGAATAGTTGGGTGGCCACCAATATCCACCTAGATCGATCCTCTCCCCTTAGGAAGAAATGGTCCCCATTTCCTTGAGTTCCTCCCTGAGATGAGGAAACTTCTGCTGAACTTCGTCACTGGTGAGCCACTTGACATAGTGAAGGATTTGGCCTACTTTGATAACTCCATATATCAGGATCCTTTGTTTTTGGGTGTGCTTTATATTTATATCCATGATATGATCAGTTGTGGCTTGTTCCATGTAGTAGGGGTTTAACTCTTTTTTTGTGACTTATTATTCCATACCGGATATGTCTAGTACAGACAGAAAGTAGGGTTGAAGGCGATACACATTGAATGCTCGGTGCAAACCATGGAATTTTGGAATGGTGAGCTAAATGGAATTGTCCTTTACAGCCTTGGTGATGGTGTATGGCCCATTTCGGAGTGGGCGAATCTTGCGGCGAGTTCCACCGAGCCTCTCCTTCGGAAAATGTAGACACACTTTGTCGTCCACCTCGAATTTATGTGTAACCCGATGTTGATCATGTCAGTGCTTGTACTTAGCACTGGATCTATAAAATGTTTCATGAAATTTTTGGCGGATGTGATTAATGCGGTGAATGAATTTGTTTGACTTGTCAACCTTACATTGGACACCAGCTAAATCTACCTAAGTAGCCGCAAATGGTATGGCTACGCTAATGGGACACAGTGCTTTGAATCCTAAGCTCACCTGAAAGGGGACGTAGTTGTTTTAGCAATGGAGAGCCAAGTTATATTTATGTTGTACATACGGGATGCTCTCATTCCATGCGAGTGGATTCTTTGAGTTGTACATGTGCAGAATGTGTACGATCATCCGGTTGATGATCTATGTTTGGCCATTAGTTTGCAGATGGAAATTTATGGACTTGTTAAGCTTGGTGTCCACCATCGACCAGAGGCTGGACCAAAATTTACTCGGGAACCTATTTTCCTAATGTGAGATGATAGACTGTGGAATCACAAAGTGTACCCACACTCGTTCAAAGAAGAGTTTAGTAGTGGCTTTTGCTGTAATATTCTTCTTGTAGGCTGTCATAATGGCCATCTTTGAGAATATATAAATGACCACA
The DNA here is from genome assembly GCA_034641835.2 of Pinus albicaulis. Classification (NCBI taxonomy): domain Eukaryota; kingdom Viridiplantae; phylum Streptophyta; class Pinopsida; order Pinales; family Pinaceae; genus Pinus; species Pinus albicaulis. Next base: position 324,363 of record JAXQQM020089834.1, read on the forward strand.
AAGACATAGTCATTTCCATGCTTAGTATAAGGAAGTCTCGATATGTAATCCATGGAGATGGATTCCCAAGGTCCACTAGGGGTACACCGTGGAATATAGAGGCCTTGCTTCTTGATGGCTGATTTGGAAATGTCATAGGCAGTGCAAGCCTTGATGTACTTCCCGACATCATGTCAAAGGTTTGGCCAATAGAAATAATTCTACAGTACTTCCATTGTTTTCTCGATCTCGAAATTCCCAACGACCCGACTATAGCACACTTCCCAAATCATCTTAGCACACTTGTTTGAAGGAGAAAAAAGGTGTCCCAAGTCACATAGTAGGGCATCCCAGAGTTGTAAATCTGGAACTTGCTTACCCTTCAAGAGTGTATTGTATGCATGGCTGAATTCTCGATCGCTTTGCTAGAGAAGCATCCAATTGGAACTATTGTGCCCAGAAGAGTTGAGCACAGTGGTTAGCACTACAATCAGTGGTCAGCTAAGGAAGTTTTCAACATTATTAGTGTTGCCCTTCCTGTAATTTATTTTCAAATGAAATTTTTGCAAGTATGTGGACCACTTCTAATGGTGATCATTCTGCAACTTCCCCTGTGTCTGTATGAACTGCAGGGGTTAGTGGTTTGTGTGGATGACTGTTTCCTTTCCCAAAATGTAATGATTCCATTGTTAGAAATCTTTCACAATGGAGTACATCTCTTTGTCATAAGTGGGATACTTTCAGACTATGTCAGAAAGTGTCTCATTGTGACATGCCATTGGATGCCTTTGTTGAGTTAGAACAACCACAATAGCATAGTCAGAGGCATTTGTATCGACCTTAAATGGTTGTTGCAAGTTTGGTAATGTGAGCACTTGTGCGAAGAAGAGGTGATGTTTGAACTCTACAAATGCCTTCTGTTGAGATTTCTACCAAAATAATTCTTCTTTCACCCCTCCCTTGGTGACTTGACTCAAGGGCCAAGTGATATGAGAGAATCCCAACACGAACCTACGACAGAAATTTGTAAGGCCCAAAAGGTTGTGTAGCTCTGTTAGAGTGGTTGGGGTTGGCCAATCCCGAATGACTTGGATCTTAGTTGGATCGACATTCACCCGTGGCTCATCAATAATGTATGTAAGATATTGAAGCTAGGTCATCCCAAAACTAAAATTCACTGAATTGGGACACAAATTGTGTTGTTGTAATGTTTGGAGGACTTGTTATATGTTGTGGAGATGCTCTTCCCAAGTCTAGATGAAGATCAAGATGTCATCGAAGTACGATAACACAAATGAGTTGGTGAATGGATGCAAGATGTCATCCACAAACCTCATGAAGGTTACAAGGGGATTCATTAACCTGAAGGGCATGAATAACCATTCAAAAAGGCTCTCCCTGGATTTGAAGGCAATCTTCCACACTTCAAAGAGTTCGATTGGTACCTGGTAATACCTAGACTTAATGTCGAGCTTACTGAAATATTTCTCCCCCTTGATTTGGTCTAGAAGTTCATCAATATTTGGGATTGGGTACCTATTCCAGAAAGTGATCTTTTTCAGCACTCGATAGTTAATAAAGAGTCTGAAACTCCCATCCTTCTTCTGCAGCAACAGGATCAAGCTCCAACAACACGATGAACTCAACCGGATGTGACCTTTCTGCAAAAACTCTTGAATTTTCCTCTTTATTTCATCATTCTCCACAACAGAGCACCGGTAGATTGGTCCATTGGGCAGAGGCAAACCTCGGGTAAGATCGATGGAGTGCTTCACTCGACAGTGTGGACACACCCCTGCCAAGGAGGTGATGATTTCCTCATACTCCTCCATGACCTTGTCCATCTATTTTTTCCGAGTGTAGGAGCCTTGTGTGGAGGTCGTGACCACAATATTCTTCTTTCCCTAAGGGCATATCATCAAGAAAATATTTTTTATGGTTTTTGAAATGAGAATACTACATTGTTTTACAGGAACCAAAGAGATGGCGGTAGGTGGTGCTACCTCTGCTGCCATGTACAACTTATTTCCACAAGTAATAATCACAACACGAGGTTGTGACTCATGTACATCATGTCACTTCCACAATTATGGTGGGCCTAATAATATATGAGAAACATCAAGAGGAGAAATGTCACATAATACCTTATCCGTGAAGGGCTTGATGTTGTAGGAAAGGTGGCACTGCTCGCTGACATGGAGATCCCATCCTTGGTGAAGCCACTCGATGGTTTCGGTTGTGGGTGTGTTGTGGTCAGGAATCCTAGCCACTCACAACCTCTGCTGAGATGAGGTTCTTTTGACTTCCACTGTCAGCAATGAACTGTAGCGGGGAACCCTTTACCCACATCTAGTATTGGAAGAGGCACTCTCCCTCCTCTAGATTTTATGGCTCCTTCTGTTGGATCTTCCTGGTGCTGACGATGGCATTGGGCTTCGCATCGATAATACGCTTCCATTTTTCATTCCCCTTTTCAAGTTCTGATTCGGATACAGAGCATGCATCCGATTCAAAAACCTTCAGATCGGCCACCAGTGACTACTTGGCCTGATACTCATTTGCCTTGTGAGCAGACCTATTATGGAACTCATACCACTTCTCAGTGTCCTCTTTGGCTTCATGGTGTTATTATTTGTTTGTGTCTTTGGTGGGTTTTCTCAAGATGCCTTGCATTGTCTTTTTCCTTTGTTCTGTTGTTCGTGGGCACCTTTCCCCTACTTTTATTTTTCAGATCCAAAGTCTCACTTCTTCTGTTTGAAATTTTCTCAATCTTGGCAGCATACCAGTATGCCGCACTAATCGAGAAGATGTCGAGGAACACCATTTCCTCCTAAATACATATGTGCAGAAAATTGTGCTCATGGTATGGAATAAATTCATTTGCTCATGGACATCTTAATCCCTTTGTTGCTATAGTGTATTCCATTATATGTATTTTTCCTCATAGCTCCTCACGGGATAATATTTTTCCTTGATGGCATCTCGATAAGAATTCCAAGTCAGTACATATGAGAACAGAGAGTGTTCCTCCTCTCCCTTTTTCTCCTAGTAGGTTTCTCACCAGTCCTTGACATAGGGGGAGGCTTTGAGGAGTGAAAAAGTAATACTTTCTTAGACCAAAAAGTATTGAACTGAGAGATATCCTTCTAATAGATTCAACCATCTATCTACGACGTCTACATCTATTTGGCCTTCAAATATAGAAATGTAAAATCTTAATTGTACCTTAAAAGGATTTTCACCTCCAGAGTGGTTGCTGGATGTAGATGCATCACTCGTGGGTAGCCGTTGAAGGATATGGGAAAATTTTTCCATCATCATGTTCCTATTTTTGTCAAGGGCCTCCTCGAGAAATATTTTGATAGGATCTTCTTATCCCTCATCTTTCTCTTCTTCCCCCATGTGTGGTTGTCAGGGTTTACGAGGCTAATATTGCAAAGGTTGAACCAGATAGATCCCTAACTCCTTATATCTCGACCGCGTTGGGGACATGCAAAGAAGGATTGAGAAAGAGCAGACTTCTCTGATACCACTGATCCAAATTTATGCACTAAGACAATGAAATACAAAAATACACATAATGCAAAGATGTAGCAGAAAAAAAACTTCATTTCATTAATAACAAATAAATTCAATATTCTTACAGAAAGAATGTAAATAAACTAGCTGGGGCACTGGTAACTTATCTCTGAGAAGATTGTGGTGGCTATAGGCCACTGAAATGTGTTATACTAAGGCTAAAATGGCTATTTATTATTGAGGAACAATGAAAAATCCTCAACATTCAAATAAATAACCCTAGGATATGAATCACTAAAACTATGGACCGTGTTTGAGTAAATTGGTACATCAACTTCCCGGGGACGTAACTTTGGCATATGATCTCTATTTGACATGATCAATAACACATTAGAAATATCTATCCTAGGACTACAACATTGGATTGAGAAAAATCTAAGGAACTTCCATGTTGCTCCCTATTTTCCCAAAAAACTTTGTTTAGGACGTCAAAACATCTTCGGAAGTTTAGGACCCGAAAAACTGCTAAAAATAGTTCATTTTACTATAATTAAGGAAACTAAAAAAAATGAAAGAAACGATGGTGGGGCTCCATGTGGAATAGAAGTGTGGCCAGCAATATCTATGTGGATCAATGTGATGGTGAAGGATTTCCATCCTTGATGGTTCATACTAGATGGATCTTCACACAAATATTGCATCGAACATGTACGTATAGGGACTTCCAAACATAACTCTACATACATCAAGTGGAACTACATCTAATTATACTTCATCAATAAAATTAACAATAATAGTAAATTTTATTATGCATAGGTTTCTCTACCTTTATATTTTCCTCCATGTTGATGCATCTTAATGGTTATTAGCTAGCATGGTCATGAGTCTTCAGTCCCAATTTCGGAACTAGATTTATTTCTAGGAGATTTTCCTATGATTAGGAATCGAATAGAGCATCAATTTTTATCTTCTTGACTTGTGACTTTATATGGAAGAGTATGGTCAGTTCCTTAACTTATTATTTTCTATGGCTACTTAGATTCATCCCCTTCTGCATTAATGAATATACAATCTTCTCATCCACATATGAGCTTCTTTCCACCTAATCATTTGAATATATGGCCATTATATTCTTATTCTTAGCATCATTTCTTTGGTTCTTTGACTTGAGCTCTAGATGTAGCTTCCAACACTTCTCATGTGAATTATCTTAAATTTTAAAATGATTTTAGCGGTTGTTTGTATCATTTCACTAATGTGTTATGGATATTGTATTTTTATCTTTACCCCATTTCTACTTCCTCTCTTGCTCCTATAAAGCTTAATTGTGATACTTCTACTTTGACCCACATTATCTCCCTTTCAATTTAAATCATTGATTACAATAGTTATACATTTATTTTAGTGTTCCGAACATAGAGGAAGGAAATTATTTTTTATTTATCATATGAGATTAGAGGGCCATGCTTAGATATGGTGGGAAAGTCACAAATAATCCCTAATACTAAAGGGATATCCTCTAGTGATTATGTGGGAGGATTCATGTCACTTCCACAATTATGGTTGTCCTAATAATGTAACATGAAGAGGAGCAATGTCACATAATACCCTATCTGTGAAGGGCTTGATGTTGTAGGGAAGGTGGCACTGTTGGCTGACGTGGAGATCCCGTCCTTGGTGAAGCCACTCGATGGTTTCGGTTGTGGGTGTGTTGTGGTCAGGAATCCTAGCCACTCACAACCTCTTCTGAGATGAGGTTCTTTGGACTCCCACTGTCAGCAATGAACTGCAGCGGGGAACCCTTTACCCACATCTGGGAATGGAAGAGGCACTCTCCCTCCTTTGGATTTTATGGTTCCTTCTTCTAGATCTTCGTGGAGGCAACTATGGTGTTGGGCTCCGCATCCATAATACGCTTCCCTTTGTCATTCCCCTTTTCAAGTTCTGATTCAGAGTCAGAGCATGCATCTGATTCAGAAACCTTCAACTCTACCACTAGTGACTACTTGGCCTGACACTCACTTGTGTTGTGAGCAGAGATAATATGGAACTCATACCACTTCTCACTGTCCTTCTTTGGCTTCATGGTGTTATTATTTGTTTGTGTCTTTGGTGGGTTGTCTTAAGATGCCCTGCATTGTCTTTGTCCTCTGTTCTGTGGTTCGGGGGCACCTTTCCCTTGCTTCTGATTTTTAGATCCAAAGTATCACTTCTTCTATTTGACATTTTTCTCAATCTTGGTAGCACACCAGTATGTTGCACTAATCGAGGAGATGTCGAGGAACACCATTATGCTCATGGTATGGAATAAATTCTTCAGCTCATGGACATATTGATCCCTTTGTTGCCACAATGTATTCCATTGTATGTATTTTTCCTCATAGCTCCTCACAGGATAATATTTTTCCTTCATCGCGTCTCGAAAATAATTCCAAGTTAGTGAAAATGAGAATAGATAGGGTTCCTCCTCACCCTTTTTCTCCCAGTAGGTTTCTCACCAGTCCTTGACATGCGGGGCGGCTTGAGGAGTGAAAAAGTAACACTTTCTCAGAAAAAAAAAGTATTGAACTGAGAAATATACTTCTAATAGATTCAACCATCTTTCTATGATGTCTACATCTATTTGGCCCTCAAATATGGGAATGTAAAATTTTAATTTTACCTTAAAAGGATTTTCACCTCCAGAGTGGCTGTTGGATGTAGATGCGTCACCGATTGGTAGCTGTTGAAGGATATGGGAAACTTTTTCCATCATCACGTTCTTGTTTTTCTCGAGGGCCTTCTCGAGCAATATTTTGATAGGATCTCCTGATCCCTCATCTTTCTTTTCTTCCCCCATGTGTGGTCGTCAAGGTTTATGAGGCTGATCTTGAAAAGGTTCAACCAGATAGATCCCTAACTCCTTATATCTTGACCATGTTGGGGACATGCAAAGAAGGATTGAGAAAGAGCAGACTTCTCTGATACCACTGATCCAAATTTATGCACTAAGACAATGAAGTACAAAAATATACATAAATGTAGAGATGCAGTAGGAATAAATCTTCATTTCATTAATAACAAATAAATGAAATATGCTTATAGACAGAATGGAAATAAACTAGCTGGGGCACTGGTAACTTATCTCTGAGAATATTGTGATAGCTACAGGCCACTGAACTGTGTTACAATGAGGCTCAAATGGCTATTTATTATTGAGGAACAATGAAAAATCCTCAACTACTAACCCTAGGATATGAATCACTAAAAATATGGACCCTGTTTGGTTAAATTGGTACATCAACTTCTCGGGGACGTAACTTTGGCATATGATTTTTATTTGACGTGATCAATACCACATTAGAAATATCTATCCTAGGACTACAACATTGGATTGAGAAAAATCTAAGGAAATTCTATGTTGCTCCCTATTTTCCCAAAAACCTTTGTTTAGGCCCTCAAAACATCTCTCGAAGTTTAGGACCCGAAAAACTGCTAAAAATAGTGAATTGTGCTATAATTAAGGGAACTAAAAAAAATGAAAGAAACGATGGTGGGGGTCCAGGTGGAATAGAAGGGTGGCCACCAATATCTATGTGGGTCAATGTGATGGTGAAGGATCTAACAATAATAGTAAAATAAAAATAATAATAAATTTTACTATGCATAGGTTTTTCTACCTTTATCTTTTCCTCCATGTTGATGCATCTTAATGGTTATTAGCTAGGATGGTCATGAGTCTTCAGTCCCAATTTCAGAACTAGATTTATTTCTAGGAGATTTTCCTATGATTACGAGTCGAATAGAGCATCAATTTTTGTCTTCTTGACTTGTGGATTTATATGGACGAGTATGGTAAGTTCCTTCACTTCTTATTTTTTAAGGCTACTTAGATTCATCCCCTTCTGCATTAATGAATATAAAATCTTCTCATCCACATATGAGCTTCTTTCCACCTAATTATTTGAATATATGGCCATTATATTTTTATTCTTAGCATCATTGCTATGGTTCTTTGACTTGAGCTCTAGATGTAGCTTCTAGCACTTCTCATGTGAATTACCTTCATTTTAACAATGATTTTAGTAGTTGTTTGTATCTTTGCACTAATGTGTTATGGATATTGTATTTTTGTCTTTCCCCCATTTATAATTCCTCTTTTTCTCCTAAAAAGCTAAATTTTTATACATCTACTTTGACCCACATTATCTCCCTTTCATTTCGTGCATGTTCTCTTGGTATTGTTCCTGTAGACAAGCCTCGGCATTGTTATGGGTTTAAACATCTCTTAATTTTACAGACAACTATTTAAACCCCTCATATACTTGAGGTGAAATTATAGGTTCTTTTGAGAGATACCCAAAACAAATTTCACCTTCCTAAATTTCATGTACTCTAATACTCTCAACGCTCATCTTTGCTTGAAGTAATTCAACTAAAACCATTAGTCATCTAGATACCTGATAGGGTAGAAATTTGACTTTATAAGAGTTTTGAAATCCTCCCACATAATCACTAGAGGATATCCCTCTATTATTAGGGCTTATTTGTTGCTTTCCCATCATATCTAAGCATGGCCCTCTAATCTCATATGACAAATAAAAATTCTTGTCCTTCCTATATGTTCAGAGCACTAAAATAAATCTATAACTATTGTAATC
>JAXQQM020089834.1:335000-358647 GCA_034641835.2 Pinus albicaulis
CCCCCTCTCTCTCTATCTCTCTCTCAACCACCCTTCCCCACCTGCTCCCCCTCTCTCTCTATCTCTCTCTCTCTCTCTCTCTCTCTCTCTCTCTCTCTCTCCACCCCTATTCCTTTCCCCCCTCTCCCCATCTCTTGCTAAACCTCCCTCTCTCTTTCCCTCTCCCCCTCCACCTACCCCTATCTCTACCACTCTCGCCACCCTCTCTCTTTCTTCCCTACATCCCCCTATCTCTCTCCCCCTCTATCTCTCTCTCTCCCCACCCCTCCCCATCTCTCTCTCTCTCTCTATCTATCTATCTCCCCCTCCCTCCACATCTCTCTGTCCCTCTCTCTCCATCTCTCTCCCACTATTTCACTTGACTCTCTCTCTCTTTCTCCCCCTTGCCTCCCCCTCTATCCCCACTTGTCGTTCTCTCTCCTTCTCTCACTCTCTCCCGTTCCCCCCTTCCTCTCTCTCTCTCTCTCTCTATCTCTCTCTCTTGCTCACCCCACTCCTCTCTCTTTGCCCCACCCTCTCCCCCTCTCTCGCTCCAACCCCCATCTCTCTCTCCTTCTCCCCCTCCCCCTCCCCTTGTCTCTACCAGTCTCTCCCCCATATGTTTCTCCCCTACCTCCCCCTATATCTCTCCATCTACCTATCTCTCCCCTTCTCCCTCTATCTCTCCTTCTATTTACACCCCTCTCTCTATATCTCTCTCCCTCCCTCCTCATATCTCTCTCTCTATCCCCCCCTCCCTCCTCATCTCTCTCTCCCTCTCTCTCCACCTCCCTTTCACTTTCCCTACCACTTCCCCCCTCTCTCCCTCACCCTCCCTCTCTCTCCTCCTACCTCGCCCTCCACCGTCCCTCCCCCCTACTCTCTCTCTCTCTCTCTCTCTCTCTCTCTCTCTCTCTCTCTCTACCCGTACCCATCCCTCTCTATCTACTGCTCTCTCCCCCCTATCTTTCTCCCTTTCCTCCCCATATCTCTCTCCCTCTCCCTCTCTCTCCCCTTCTCCCTCTATCTCTCCCTCTATCTACCCCCCTCTCCCGCCCCTCCCTCCCCATCTCTGTCACTATATCTCCCCCTCCCTCCTCATCTCTCTCTCTCTCTCTCTCGCTCTCTCTACCTCCCTTTCCGTCCCCCTCCCACTCCCCCCCCTCTCTCTCCCCCTCCCACTCTCTCCTCCTACCTCTCCCTCCACTGCCCCTCCCCCTACTCTCACTCTCTCTCTCTCCCTCTCTCTCTCTCTCTCTCACACACTACTTCCCCCTCCCTTTCTCTCTCTCCCCTCATCACTCTCTCCCTCTCTCTCCCCCCTCCCACTTTCCCCCTCTCACCTTCCCCCTCCCTCTCTCTCCTCCTACCTCTCCCTCAACTGCCCCTCTGCCATACTCTCCCTCTCTCTCTCTCTCTCCCTCACACACACAACACACATAGGCTCACTCCCTCCCCCTCTCTCACCCCTACCTCCCCCTCTCTTCTCCCCCGCCCCGCTCTCTCTCTCTCTCTATCTCTCTCTCTCCCCTCTCACCCTCTTATCCCCATATTTCTACCGCTATCTGGCCCTCCCCTCTCCCTCCCTCTCCTTATCCCCCTCTCCCTCACTGACACTCTCTCCTTCCCTCTTCCCTCCTCTCTCTCTCTCTCTCTCTCCCCATCCCCTTCAACTACCCTATCCCCCTCTCCCTCTCCCTCTCCCTTTCTGTCTCCCTTTGTCCTCTCTCTCTCTCTCTCTCTCTCTCTCTCTCTCTCCCTCTCTCCCCACCCCTCTTCATCCACCCCCCCTCTCTCCCCCCATATCTTTCTCCCATGCCCCCCCCCTATCTCTCTCCCTCTCCCTCTCTCTCCCGTTCTCCCTCTCCCCCCCCTCTCTCTCTCCCCCTCCCTCCCCATATATTTCTATCTCTATCTCCACCTCCCTCCCCATATCTCTCTCCCTCTATCCCCCTTGCCTCTTTCTCTTTCTCTCTCTCACCCTACATCCACCTGCCCCTCCCTCCCTCCCTCCCTCTCTCTCTCTCACTCCTCCTACCTCCCTCCCTCCACCCTTCCCACTTCCTCCGTCCCTCTCTCCCTCCCTCCCTCTCTCTCTCTCCCACCCCTCACTGTTATTATCCATCTCTCTCATTATCACAATCATATCATCTAAGAACTTAAAGCATGCCATTAAACAAACAAAAACATAATCATCATTATCATAACCATATCATTTAAAAAATACTATCCACATCACATAGCAAACAAAAACATGTTATCAATTAGAAATCAAAAATCATCATATTATGTAAGAAGCATAATCATTATATGATATTACAAATAATAAAACAAATACATACATAATCATATACAAATTAAACTTGCAAAAATTGTCAACATAATATTATCGTTCAATGCAATCATATCATCTAATTAGAAAAAACACAACCATCATATCACATAAACAAACAAAAATTTCTTTCATTTGAGAAAACACATAAAATACACCAACATTTACCTATCAATATAAACAAAAAAATTCTATACATAAATATCAATGTTGTGTCATCTAAAAAATATGATATATTTTTAAAAATTACAACTTATAGATACATTTAAAAAAAAAAAAAAAACTTTTTTTAAAACATCTTTTCACATTTGAATAAACAAATGCATATATTTCGCATATCATATATAATTAAAACAATTCTACTAATAAAACAATTTAAACTATTTTATATCATCTAATTTTCAAATGATAAATAGTTACATATAATAAAAGAATACAAAGATATCCTTTCACATTATAAACTATCACATAAATCAAAAAATTCAATTCAAAAAAATATTCTTTTCTTTATTATATAATTTCAATTAATAAGTATTTATACAAATACAAATCTGACTAAAAAATTCAAATATAATAATTAACTAAAAAATTCATGCACTAATAACAATATAAATATAAATATAAATCATATAAATCCAATATTATATAATATAGAACAATAAATTTAATTATATGATATTAATTTAATTTTATATAAGTATTTATTGAATAACCTAAATATTTAAAATAACATAATCAAATATTTAGAAAAGATAAGATAAAACATGAAATTTATGGAATGTAAAGAAAAATTTATACACAAATTTAAATGAGTAATGATACGGGAGTTCAAAATTAGTGTTTAAAATCTATAATGATATAAAAATGAGTATATATATATATATATATATATAATGGTGAATAAAACAGAGCTACTGGATAGAAGATAAACTTGCAGGCATCTCTGAAGAGAAATGGCATATAGCTTTAACATCTATGACAATGTGAAGAAGAGATAATCGCTTGCAGGCGTCTGTGAAGAGAAATGGCGTATTGCTTTAACCTTTATGACAAAGTGAAGAAGAACGATTATTCCAGAAAGGGCTAAATATAATTATTTAGGGAAATTTATCTTGATACATGAGACAGTAAACTGATGATATATAAACTAAACTGAATAAATTAAATATTTAAAATAACAAAATCAAATATTTAAAAAAAAGAAAAGATAAAACATGAAATTTATGTAATGTAAAACAATAATTTATACACAAATTTAAATGAGTAATGATATTGGAGTTCAAAAATTAATATTTAAAATCTATAATGATATAAAAATGAAAAATAATATATACATACAAAATTAACCGTGAATAAAACAAAGTGGATGGGAGATAATCGCTTGCTGGCATCAGTGAAGAGAAATGACATATAGCTTTAACATCTATGACAAAGTGAAGAAGAAAAATGATTCCAGAAAGGGCTAAATATAATTATATAGATAAATCTATCTTGATACATGACACCGTAAATTGATGATATATAAATTAAAATGACTAATGACATATAAATTAAACTGATGATATCACACCCGTCATGGCTGCAACAAATATGACACAACATCTTTCATTCGTCTCGTCCATGCACATCCCTTGTCTATCGGTGAAACAACAACTCGGCTCTTCAATAACACATAGAAACGAAGACACACAATATAGACACAACACGAAGTCACAGCCACACGGAGATAGACATGGGCTCTTCAATAATCCCTTCTCTATCGATGAAACAACTGGGAGCGAACTATCTTCGGAAGTTGTCTTTACAATGCATTGTGACTGATCAGATACGTACAATGCCTAAATTCATGTTAGGTTCCACCTGCAATCGAACCTAAAACTCAGCGATTACAATTGTTTTGCTAATTCGCCTGCTGATAGAAGCCTATTTTGCTAATTGGACGTTGAAGCCTATTTCACAATGTTGTCTCTCCTCTCAGCGATTACAATTGTTTTGCTAATTCGCCTGTTGATAGAAGCCTATTTTGCTAATTGGACGTTGAAGCCTATTTCACAATGTTGTCTCTCCTCTATTTTTGCTGGGAATAAGATCCCATAATTCCCCAGATGGTTGTCTCTCCTTTACATTCATTGTGCACTCAATCGTGGGGAGAATGAGATCCAATAACTCCCGAGATCTTTGAAGACAACTTAGGAAGATATTTCGTTTCGGACTATTCGGTTAAAAAAATTTTGATCGACCGTTAAAAGGAGCGGACCACAACGTCTATAACCAAAAAGAACGCTTCAAAAGCTTTCTATGAAAAAAGCTGAAGATGATTTTATCTGCACATATTTCGGATATTCTTGATCCTTCTCATTAAAAAAAATCTTGATGGACCGTTAAAAGGAGCGGACCACAACGTCTATAACAAAAAAAAAAAAAAAACTTAGAATGCTTCAAACTCTTTCCAAGAAAAAAGCTGAAGATGTTTTTGAAGAAAAAGGGTTCAAGAAATTCTCTTCACCTCCACATCATCTATCCAGGTCCCATGTGAAGTAGTTCGGTTCTCTTCAATTTGGAAGGTTTGGTGGAATCTTTGATACTCGGTACTAAGTACTTCATGTAATCTTGCCCTTTTCTGGTCCTCTGTTTTTTTTTGTGCCATCAGCGAGTAATATTATTTAGAGAAGTAGTTATCGTAGAGAGCTCGTTATATTTCCCTATTTCGATCTTGACGCATTCAATATAACTCCCTAGGTTTATTTTTAAGTTATATTTGATATATTTTTAATACTAAATTAAATTTCAAGTCAGAGATGAAAATGATTTTTTAGGCGCTGTTTTTTCAAAGATTTTTAAATGTTTTAACTTAAGTTTTTGAATATGTAGAATTCTAGTAAGTCATGGTTTATGGTTATTTAAAGTACTGAATCTATTTATTCATTCCGAAACATATTTTAAATAAAAATAAATCATAATTTTTCTTAAAATTGAATCCCCAAATTCTAGTGAAAAATGGCATTTCATCTATAAATTAAACCCTGCCCTAATATAATGTGTTTTCTAACTCAAAATTAAAATGAAATCAAGCTTAATTTATAAATTTCCTTTGGAAATATTTTTTTTTTTTTTAATTCTTGTATTGCTCATTTGAATGCATTTATATCATCTAAAATAAATTAAAGTCACTCCTTATATATTTTTATTTTATATGTACATTTCATTGTATTAACTTTTCTTTCCACTCCTATTATTTTTTTGTTAAATTATATTTGTTTTGTTTTTTTTTTTTTTTAAATTATATTTGTTTTGTTTTGTTTTGTATAAAAGGTATTTTTTTGTTAAAATAGTTTGTATGGTTTTAAAGTCTTTTTTACTTTTTTTCTTCTACTTTTAGATATATTTTCTCTAATATTATTTGGTTTTCTTTTACAATATGTAATAACTAAAATTTTATTAAAATATTTATCCTAGAGTTTGAGAGAGAATATGTCACACTCACTACAAAAATTCACCAACAGTAACTAAACACATAAAAGAAATAATACTTAACCACTAAGGTCTGAAAACCATGTAATAACATTTTTCGTTTTAATGAACTTAATACATCCGAACGTAGCCAAACAATCAAATAAACTTTACAACTCATAACAAATGCGCATGCATAAATAAACGATATATCCCTCAGTCTTTAATGCCCACAATATATTTGTGAAGTATGGCATCGTTTTGTGTTTTTAATTAACTGCAACATTTAAAAGGGTTACGGCCATGATTTGAATGCTCCACAGGTTAACCTTACAACTCGATTACTCCGTATATCTTTTCTTTGGATGCTCACCCCACCCGATCCGATCACTGGTCTAGCTGGCGTTTAACCCTGCCACTTGGCTCTGTGCCTATTTGACAAGTCACGACTTTTATACAGCTTTGCAGATGGGGTATAGCATGTCTTAAATGATTTTGCCAGGTTTCATTAATGCCCAGTGAATCTCGGTAAGCGTGAGGAAAAATCCCGCGACTATCTCGATGTATCAATTTGGCGCTACAATTCACCGCCCTTCCATTTCTCTGTTTTGCTATCTGAAACAGGGTTTCATCACAGGCACACCGACAGGAGATAACCCTGTGAGGTTTTTCCAGCTAAACAGGCTTGACCGCCTCCAGGGATATCAAACATTTGTCGTGCCTAAGGTATTCTTTGAGCGAATCTGTTCCAATGATAATGTATTGTGTTCGTTTGTTTCCTAGCATATTTCCATCGGAAGATTGTTAACATTTTTCCACTGTGTGTTTTTGACAGGGGTCCGGAGACCCGTCTAACCCTATGTTCGGACCTGCCGCTAAAGTCTTCTACGAAACCCAAATACTCAGCTACAGGTGAGTTAGTTAATACGTCTTAAAAGTCGTCTCAGACTTTGATTATGTAGCAGCGCTCAGAACAGAAGTTTAAATTCTTACCTTAATGAAATTGTTTTCAACACAGAGAGGGTTTACGCTAGAGAGACAACGGTCTCAAATATGATAGGTATACATAATTTAACCTTCCAGTTTCCTTCCTGCGGAGGTGTGAGTTTTCGTTTTTCCTTATTATTAGGTTTTTCCTTCTTGCATTCTCTAACATCGTTCCAGTTTGTGCTTACATGTTCGCACATGACCCTTCTCGAGTCTCTCGAGCTTGTTTCTTCAACACTTAACAAGATTTCTCTCGGCATGCAGGTATTTCCGTCCGCAAATGGGTGCAATGTTATTACGGTGTTATGTCACCAGGTTTTCCCTTCAAGCTAGGACTTTCCAGCTTACTCGACTCCTTCGAGTAATCCTGCTTAGAACTAGTCTTTTCAGAGTTTTAGGAACTTAACAAAGGCATCAGCATAAGTTATTTCAGAATCGGCTAATTCTATGGCCGTTGATATTTATCCTTGTATTAAAATTTACTGCTACAGTTTCCGTCTTTGGGTTCTGTGGGTTTACACAGGGTTCCTAAAACCATACCATTTTAAAATGTAATGATTTCAGATTCAGTTATTATATATATAAACACAGTTTGACGCTATTCATTTCAGTAGTTATTTACTGTTGATAATATCCTGTCGGTTCTTTTCTTCCGAGGTTCGGACTCTCGATATCTTGTTTTCTTTTCGATTTGCAATGTAAATATAGTAGCTGTCACTTACTCTCTTCTTGGAAGGCTTCAGCTATGTGTTTCCACATGCATTTATCCTAGCCAGATTTTGTTCGTTTACTGTAAGGAGTTCTCATGATTTACTACTTCAGCTTTTTACCTTGAATATGGAACCTACGGTTCTGTTTTACTAGAACCCTTTTACTACATATAATAATAACTCCCAGTTCCTAATTTCCCATCTTTAGGCTTGATATTAAAGAGAGTTTCATATTCCTGCAAGCTTTCTCCAAATATTGTTTTAGCTCCTACTGATTACTTTCAGCTTTAATACGCAACTTTTAGAACTATATTAATAAGACAGTCTAAATCGATACAATTTAATAAACACACTAAATCCATTTAGCAGAAAGCAGAGATAACAGTAATGAACAGGCATTCAACCTGTAACTTTCAAGATTTAGAGTTTCCAGATACTTATCTGTCCAAGATCAGAGTTCGCTAACTGTGGTCCACCCGACCTTCAAGGGAGGCTATGACGTCCTCCGCTTGCCCCCTAGCCTCAGAACACTGTTTGGTGCCACGGGGTTACAGTGGAGTAAACTGCTGTGACCTCTGGAATTTCTTTTCCAGTCACCAACAACTAAATTGGCTCATTCCAGGATTCCAAAGTTATCTTCCACTGGTCCACATACCAGCTCAAGAAAATACTTTCCTTCCTTAGCCAATTTCCAGAACCCCCCCTCCTCCTCTGGATTTCCACTTTATCCAGACAGGAGGGGGTAACTGTTTTCCAACTGTCCCAACCACCATCCATTCTGAGAAAGTAACACAACAGCTAGAAGATTCTTTTCTTTTTATTAATGATTGATTTTCTCTTAATAATGCTAAAAGATCAAATAAAAAAAAAAATAATCTTTATCTCGACCCATATTCCTCAAGTCTTTTCTGGTCAAAATTAAATAAACATCTTGTTAAACTAACTAATGCTTGTTAACTTTAAATAAGGCTGTCACATCTTCCCCCCCAGGAAGTAACACCGTCCTAGGTGTTTTTAGCCCTTCTCTGGAAAGAGTTCTGGGTATGCTTCTCGCACAAATTTTTCTTCCTCCGAAGTAGCTTCGTCAGGTCCAAAGTGCTTCCACTGCACTTTCACCTATACGACTACTCTTTTGCGGAGTTCAATTTCCCTCCGATCAAGTATGCGTAGAGGTTCTACCAGGAACTCTCCATCCGGTTCTACCTACAAAACACAGAGTGTTTTTAAATCAGTACATATATATAAATACCACTCATAAACTAAGATTATTTATTCTTTTTCCCACCTGAATGTTTTTCCAATGAATTATATGTTTTTCATCATGTATGTATCGCTTCAGCAAGGATACATGAAACACATTATGTACCCGAATGTGACTTGGTAGTGCCAATCTATAGGCTACTGGTCCAATTCTTTCCAATATTTGGAAAGGACCACAATACCGAGGGGCCAACTTAGCACAAGAGGCCCACCTCATAGTGCTTATTTTTGGCTTGATTCGTACATACACATGGTCTCCTACCCCAAATTCTCGGTAAGATCTTCTCCGGTCTGCATACACTTTTTTCCTATCCTGCGCGGCTTTCAAATTCTGTCTTATTCGTTTTACTTCTGCCTCCATTTCAGCCAACATTTCAGGTCCCAACAGCAATTTTGTTTCGGGACTACTCCAGTTTATAGGCGTGCGACATTGCCTGCCGTATAATGCTTCAAAAGGGCTCATTTTCATAGACTCCTGATACCCATTGTTGTATGCAAACTCTACCAGATGCAAGTAATCTTCCCACTTGGTGGGTTGCTGCATTACATACATTCGCAGCATGTCCTCCAAAATTTGATTTACCCTCTCTGTCTCCCCATCCGTTTGAGGATGATAAGCAGTGCTAAAGTGTATCTGGGTTCCCAATCCAGAAAATAATGTTTTCCAAAACGCAGATGTAAACTTAACATCCCGATCGGAAATCACTGTGTGAGGTATACCATGCAACCTAAAGATCTCTCTCATAAATATATCCGCGATTTGTACAGTCTTATAGGTAGATTTCACAGGTATGAAATGGGCGGACTTGCTTAATCGGTCCACCACTACCATAATAGAGTCATTCTGCTTCCTTGTTCGGGGTAACCCTGTAATGAAGTCCAGTGAGATAACTTTCCACTTCCATTCAGGAATGGGTATAGGTTGTAGCAACCCAGCAGGATGCTGATGCTCAGCTTTAACCTACTGACACTCCAGACACTTGCTTATGTATTCAGCAATGTCCTTACGCATTCCTGGCCAGTAATAAACTTTCCTTACAGCTGTAAGCATCTTCTGATATCCAGGGTGATCGACGTAATTGCTGCGGTGAAATTCATTTAAGATCAAATCTTTAAGATTAGTACGATTGGGTACGTAAATCTTCCCGTGAAAAGTTAAAGCTTGTTCTTCACTTTCCCCAAACTCTGTTACTTTGCCTTGCTGTTTATCGTCCTTCATCTGCTGCCACAGAAATTTATATTCTGGATCGCTTTGAGCTTCTTCCTTCAATTGATTTAACAGTTGGCTTTCCAACTGGTTAAAGTATAAGGCGAAAAGACTGTGTAACTTCCGGCTTAACCTGTCTGCAACTTTATTTTATTTCCCCTTAAAGTGTTGAATGTCCATGTCGAACTCGCTCAGAAATGCATTCCACCTCGCCTGTCTAGAGTTCAAATCTGCTTGTTTAAAATAACTGGTTAAGCTGCTATGATCTGTTTTCAGCACAAATCTCTTACCCAGTAGATAGTGCCTCCACACTCGAAGGGCGTGGACTACTGCGGTAAGTTCTAAATCGTAAGCAGAATACTTCTGCTCATGATCTTTAAGCTTCCTTGATTCATAGGCTATTACTTTTCCCTCTTGGGTTAGAACTGCTCCAACTCCTTCTTTACTAGCATCCATACAGACTTCGTAGTCTTTCTCTAGGTCAGCTACCTTCAGTACTGGTGCTGTAGTTAAGAGCTGTTTTAATTTTTTGAAGCTGTCCTGGCATTCTTTTGTCCATCTAAAGAGCTTGCCCTTTTTCTGTAACGTTGCAATGGGAAATGCAATTCTGGAAAATCCTTGCATGAATCTTCTATATTACCCGGCTAAGCCCATGAAAGACCTAATGTCCGCCACGTTCCGAGGCACTTGCCACTCCATGATGGCTTTGATCTTTTCGGGATCAACAGCTATCCCTTCAGCTGTTATGACATGCCCCAAGTACTGAATTTCTGTTTTAAAGAAATCGCATTTGCTGAATTTGGCATAGAGCTGATGCTTTCTTAGTGTCTCCAATACTATGCGCAAATGTTCTTTATGCTCTTCTTCATTTTTAGAGTACACCAGGATATCATCGATAAAAATGAGCACAAAGTTATCTAGGAACCGATGAAATACACCATTCATTAGTCTCATAAAATTTTCTCGTGCATTGGTTAAACCAAAGGGCAGCACAACAAATTCATAATGACCGTATCGAGTACGGAAAGCTGTTTTGCAGATATCTTCATCTTTAATCCGCACTTGATGATATTCGGATCTTAAATCAATCTTGGAAAATACCTTAGCACCTCTTACCTGATCAAACAAATCATCAATTCTTGGCAAGGGGTACTTGTTCTTAACAGTCAGCTTATTAAGCTCCCCGTAGTCCATACACATGCGCAACGTCCCATCCTTCTTTTTAACGAATAGGACCGGTGCGCCCCATGGTGACACACTTGGACGAATATAGCCTTTGTCTAGCAATTCTTGTAACTATATCTTTAATTCTGTTAACTCTGGTACACTCATCCGATACGGAGCTCTTGATACCGGTGAGGCACCCGGCAGCAACTCAATCGTGAAATCAATATCTCTCTTGGGTGGTAGTCCAGGAATCTCTTCTGGAAACACGTCCATAAATTCCTGCACCACAGGAATATTTTCCAACATTGGGGCTTTTTCCTTGGAATCTGAATATCCTACTTGAATAGCATATAGATGGCAACCTTTTCTAATACATCTACCCAACTGAGATGCAGTTATTGGCCATATCTGTACCGGTTTTTTCACCCCTTGAATCATTTTCTGCGTACCATCTTGCTTTCTGAATGAAATTGTTTTATCCTTACAGTCCACCACTGCCTAATGTCTTTCCAGCCAATCCATACCTAATAACACATCGTATGATCCTAATGGTAAGATATTCA
Organism: Pinus albicaulis; assembly: GCA_034641835.2. Lineage (NCBI taxonomy): Eukaryota > Viridiplantae > Streptophyta > Pinopsida > Pinales > Pinaceae > Pinus > Pinus albicaulis. The sequence continues at coordinate 346,656 of JAXQQM020089834.1, forward strand.
GATCTACCTCAATCTGCTGTTCCGCCACTTCCAACACACAGTTAGGGATTTTCGCTGTTATTTTACGCTTTGCACCAGTGGCTAACTGTACGAGCCATAAATTTCTAAATTTCTGTTCTTTCAATTTACATAACTCTACTAACTTAGGACTGATGTAACTCAGACTTGCTCTAGGATCAACCAGAATTGAAACAGGTTTAGTTAGTAATGTACCTTCTAGTTCAATCATTGTAGGCTGAAAATCAGCCTGCCGATCTTCTAGTGCTGCGTTGATGCGATGTACGCTACGCGCCACGTCTCCCACTGTAGATGCCTCCTGCAGATTTGCCACCGTTTCACCTTTGTTTCGCCTGGGACAATTCTTAAAATAATGAGCCTCCCCACAGCCCCAGCATTGTAAGGGAGGTTTAGAGTTTTGTCCTAGTTTAGGTTTACTTGATGCTTCTGTGGGCTTTTCCTCAGCTGGCCACTTTATTCTTTGGTGGTTTTTCCCGAAATGTTTGCTGATTGTGTTTCATGCTGCATTCCTGAAGCTGTTGTTTTTACTGTTCTTAAAGGTAGTGTTACTTTTCTGTCCCTTCTTCGGCTGCCAGCTTTTTCCTACATCACCCTTGGTTTTACTTTGTTGGTAGCACAATCGCGCTTTTCGGATAGCCTCATCCATGGTCTCGGGGTTAACGAATTCTATTCGTTCTCTCATATGAGCAGGTAAACTCCTCAAAAATCTCTATACCTTGGCCTTTTCTTCTCGGAGATAAGGTACATATCGCAACAGTGAAGTGAATTTTGTCACAAATTCATCCATCGACATTTGTCCCAACCGAAGATCATGAAACTCCTTTGCTTTGTCGTCATAGAATCTTTCTGTTAGGTATTTATCCTCAAAATACTGCTGAAACAGTTCCCAGGTTATGTCGCGTTCATCAATTATGCGCACATTCTTCACTTCCTCCCACCACAGGGTGGCTTTGTCCCGTAATTGATATATGGCCAGCCTGGCCTTTAAGTTACTGCTGTACTCATAAACCTGGAAATATTTTTTTATATTTATTAACCAAGCTTCAGCCGCTTCTTCTACCTCACCGTCAAATGTCGGTGGCTTAATCTTGCGAAATTCTCCTTGGAGTTCTACTTTTTGTCTTTTAAAGTCCTGCTGCCCGGACAAGTTGCCTGACTCTGCCTCATTATAGTTTCTATTTTTACTCCTCTGTGAGAAAATCCTTTCAGTTTTGTCCTCAGCATTATTCTGAGTCTGCTGATCCTCTTGCTCTGTTGTTTCTTCTCTCTCAGCACTGGGGTGCTTCATTCCCTGATTTTGTCTATCAGACAGACTCTTCAGGATCTTCTCTTGATCCTGTATTAGCTTCTCATTATCCCTTCGTACTCTTATCATCTCTTCCTGAAGTTGCTGTACCGTATTTAATAAGAATGTAGTTTTCTGCTGCTGTTCTTCAAGCAGTCGGCTGGTCTTTTGGTGTTGCTCTACAGTTAACTGTACCCACATTTCTAGGTTCAGAACTGTGGAGGTTCGGGTCCCCTCAGGTTGCGATGGGGTTGTCATTGTATTTGCTCCCCTTAGTGCACTAGTCACAAACATACTGTTAGTAGACCCTTAAGATCCCAGTGTAGCAACTTAGCTTTGATACCACTTGTCACAGTCACTACAAAAATTCACCAACAGTAACTAAACACATAAAAGAAATAATACTTAACCACTAAGGTCTGAAAACCATGTAATAACATTTTTCGTTTTAATGAACTTAATACATCCGAACGTAGCCAAACAATCAAATAAACTTTACAACTCATAAAAAATGTGCATGCATATATATAAACGATATATCCCTCAGTCTTTAATGCCCACAATATATTTGTGAAGTCTGGCATCGTTTTGTGTTTTTAATTAACTGCAACATTTAAAAGGGTTATGGCCATGATTTGAATGCTCTACAGGTTAACCTTACAACTCGATTACTCCGTATATCTTTGCTTTGGATGCTCACCCCATTTCTGGGTTCAAAACTGTGGAGGTTCGGGTCCCCTCAGGTTGCGATGGGGTTGTCATTGTATTTGCTCCCCTTAGTGCACTAATCACAAACATACTGTTAGTAGACCCTTAAGATCACAGTGTAGCAACTTAGCTTTGATACCACCTGTCACACTCACTACAAAAATTCACCAACAGTAACTAAACACATAAAAGAAATAATACTTAACCACCAAGGTTTGAAAACCATGTAATAACATTTTTCGTTTTAATGAACTTAATACATCCGAACGTAGCCAAACAATCAAATAAACTTTACAACTCATAACAAATTCACATGCATATATATAAACGATATATCCCTCAGTATTTAATGCCCACAATATATTTGTGAAGTCTGGCATCGTTTTGTGTTTTTAATTAACTGCAACATTTAAAAGGGTTAGGGCCATGATTTGAATGCTCCACAGGTTAACCTTACAACTCGATTACTCCATATATCTTTTCTTTGGATGCTCACCCCACCCGATCCGATCACTGGTCTAGCTGGCGTTTAACCCTGCCACTTGGCTCTGCGCCTATTTGACAAGTCACGACTTTTATACAGCTCTGCAGATGGGGTATAGCATGTCTTAAATGATTTTTCCAGGTTTCATTAATGCCCAGTGAATCTCGGTAAGCGCGAGGAAAAATCCCACGACTATCCTGATGTATCAATTCGGCGCTACAATTCACCGCCCTTCCATTTCTCTGTTTTGCTATCTGAAACAGGGTTTCATCACAGGCACACCGACAGGAGATAACCCTGTGAGGTTTTTCCAGCTAAACAGGCTTGACCGCCTCCAGCGATATCAAACATTTGTCGTGCCTAAGGTATTCTTTGAGCGAATCTGTTCCAATGATAATGTATTGTGTTTGTTTGTTTCCTAGCATATTTCCATCGAAAGATTGTTAACATTTTTCCACTGTGTGTTTTTGACAGGGGTCCGGAGACCCGTCTAACCCTATGTTCGGACCTACCGCTAAATTCTCCTACGAAACCCAAATACTCAGCTACAGGTGAGTTAGTTAATACGTCTTAAAAGTCGTCTCAGACTTTTATTATGTAGCAGCACTCAGAACAGAAGTTTAAATTCTTACCTTAATGAAATTGTTTTCAACACAGAGAGGGTTTACGCTAGAGAGACAGTGGTCTCAAATATGATAGGTATACATAATTTAACCTTCCAGTTTCCTTCCTGTGGAGGTGTGAGTTTTCGTTTTTCCTTCTTATTAAGTTTTTCCTTCTTGCATTCTCTAACACCGTTCCAGTTTGTGCTTACAGGTTCACACATGACCCTTCTCGAGTCTCTCGAGCTTGTTTCTTCAGCACTTAACGAGATTTCTCTCAGCATGCAGGTATTTCCATCCGCAAATGGGTGCAATGTTATTACGGTGTTATGTCGCCAGGTTTTCCCTTCAAGCTAGGATTTTCCAGCTTACTCGACTCCTTCGAGTAATCCTGCTTAGAACTAGTCTTTTCGGAGTTTTAGGAAATTAACAAAGGCATCAGCATAAGTTATTTCAGAATCGGCTAATTCTATGGCCGTTGATATTTATCCTTGTATTAAAATTTACTGCTACAGTTTCCGTCTTTGGGTTCTATGGGTTTAAACAGGGTTCCTAAAACCCTACCATTTTAAAATGTAATGATTTCAGATTCAGTTATTATATATATAAACACAGTTTGACGCTATTCATTTCAGTAGTTATTTACTGTTGATAATATCCTGTCGGTTCTTTTCTTCCGAGGTTCGGACTCTCGGTATCTTGTTTTCTTTTCGATTTGCAATGTAAATATAGTAGTTGTCACTTATTCTCTTCTTGGAAGGCTTCAGCTATGTGTTTCCACATGCATTTATCCTGGCCAGATTTTGTTCGTTTACTGTAAGGAGTTCTCATGATTTACTGCTTCAAGTTCATTTCGTTTTACAGTTCTACAATCTCTGTTTACATGGTCGTCTTAACCTACCAGGCGACAGATTCAGTTCTTTACTTTTAAAAGCCCTTTTTTTTAATATTCAGGTTTTCTATGGTTTATGTTTTCCTCTCGCTCGGAATTCATGTTTTGTTTTGTTAACAGTGAAGTTCGGTTTCAAGCACAGTCAAACCCTAGGGGCACCAGTCCGCCGTCATGGGACTGAGTATAGCTGTCCCACTTCTTAACTCTCGAACAGGCTGTCGATTCTTTTTGAAAGTTTTTCGACTACCCTTCTTGAAAGTGTTCCTCTTTCGCCTTATAATCTACAGGTTTTTGTTCCAGGTTTATACAACCCTGTACTCTTCTTTTATTTCCCAAAGGGGTTTCTTCCTTCAAACATCTAAATATGTTCAAAAACTCCTTCACCTTTTTACCTTGAATATGGAACCTACGGTTTTGTTTTACTAGAACCCTTTTACTACATATAATAATAGCTCCCAGTTCCTAATTTCCCATCTTTAGGCTTGATATTAAAGAGAGTTTCATATTCCTGCAAGCTGTCTCCAAATATTGTTCTAGCTCCTACTGATTACTTTAAGCTTTAATACGCAACTTTTAGAACTATATTAATAAGACAGTCTAAATCGATACAATTTAATAAACACACTAAATCAATTTAGCAAAAAGCAGAGATAACAGTAATGAACAGGCATTCAACCTGTAACTTTCAAGATTTAGAGTTTCTAGATACTTATCTTTCCAAGATCAGAGTTCTCTAACTGTTGTCCACCCGACCTTCAAGGGAGGCTATGACGTCCTCCGCTTGCCCCCTAGCCTCAGAACACTGTTTGGTGCCACGGGGTTACAGTGGGGTAAACTGCTGTGACCTCTGGAATTTCTTTTCCAGTCACCAACAGCTAAATTGGCTCATTCCAGGATTCCAAAGTTATCTTCCACTGGTCCACATACCAGCTCAAGAAAATACTTTCCTTCCTTAGCCAATTTCCAAAACCCCCCCTCCTCCTCTGGATTTCCACTTTATCCAGACAGGAATGGGTAACTGTTTTCCAACTGTCCCAACCACCATCCATTCTGAGAAACTAACACAACAGCTAGAAGATTCTTTTCTTTTTATTAATGATTGATTTTCTCTTAATAATGCTAAAAGATCAAATAAAAAAAAAAAATCTTTATCTCGACCCATATTCCTCAAGTCTTTTCTGGTCAAAATTAAATAAACAACTTGTTAAACTAACTAATGCTTGTTAACTTCCGAGGCACTTGCCACTCCATGATGGCTTTGATCTTTTCAGGATCAACAGCTATTCCTTCAGCTGTTATGACGTGCCCCAAGTACTGAATTTCTGTTTTAAAGAAATCGCATTTGCTGAATTTGGCATAGAGCTGATGCTTTCTTAGTGTCTCCAATACTATGCGCAAATGTTCCTTATGCTCTTCTCCATTTTTAGAGTACACCAGGATATCATCGATAAAAATGAGCACGAAGTTATATAGGAACCGATGAAATACACCATTCATTGGTCTCATAAAAGTTGCTCGTGCATTGGTTAAACCAAAGGGCAGCACAACAAATTCATAATGACCGTATCGAGTACCAAAAGCTGTTTTGCAGATATCCTCATCTTTAATCCGCACTTGATGATATCTAGATCTTAAATCAATCTTGGAAAATACCTTAGCACCTCTTACCTGATCAAACAAATCATCAATTCTTGGCAAGGGGTACTTGTTCTTAACAATCAGCTTATTAAGCTGCCTGTAGTCCATACACATGCGCAACGTCCCATCCTTCTTTTTAACAAATAGGACCGGTGCGCCCCATGGTGACACACTTGGACGAATATAGCCTTTGTCTAGCAATTCTTGTAACTGTATCTTTAATTCTGTTAACTCTGGTACACTCATCCGATACGGAGCTCTTGATACCGGTGAGGCACCCAGCAGCAACTCAATCGTGAAATCAATATCTCTCTTGGGTGGTAGTCTAGGAATCTCTTCTGGAAACACGTCCATAAATTCCTGCACCACAGGAATATTTTCCAACATTGGGGCTTTTTCCTTGGAATCTGAATATCCTACTTGAATAGCATATAGCTGGCAACCTTTTCTAATACATCTACCCAACTGAGATGCAGTTATTGGCTGTATCTGTACCAGTTTTTTCACCCCTTGAATCATTTTCTGCGTACCATCTTGCTTTCTGAATGAAATTGTTTTATCCTTACAGTCCACCACTGCCCAATGTCTTTCCAGCCAATCCATACCTAATAACACATCGTATGATCCTAATGGTAAGATATTCAGATCTACCTCAATCTGCTGTTCCGCCACTTCCAGCACACAGTTAGGGATTTTCGCTGTTATTTTACGCTTTGCACCAGTGGCTAACTGTACCAGCCATGAATTTCTAAATTTCTGTTCTTTCAATTTACATAACTCTACTAACTTAGGACTGATGTAACTCAGACTTGCTCCAGGATCAACCAGAATTGAAAAAGGTTTAGTTAGTAATGTACCTTCTAGTTCAATAATTGTAGGCTGAAAATCAGCCTGCCGATCTTCTATTGCTGCGTTGATGCGATGTATGCTACGTGCCACGTCTCCCACTGTAGATGCCTCCTGCAGATTTGCCACCGTTTCACCTTTGTTTCGCCTGGGACAGTTCTTAAAATAATGAGCCTCCCCACAGCCCCAACATTGTAAGGGAGGTTTAGAGTTTTGTCCTAGTTTAGGTTTACTTGATGCTTCTGTGGGCTTTTCCTCAGCTGGCCACTTTATTCTTTGGTGGTTTTTCCCGAACTGTTTACTGATTGTGTTTTGTACTGCATTCTTGAAGTTGTTGTTTTTACTGTTCTTAAAGGTAGTGTTACTTTTCTGTCCCTTCTTCGGCTGCCAGCTTTTTCCTACATCACCCTTGGTTTTACTTTGCTGGTAACTGTGCGCTTTTAAGATCGCCTCTGTCATGTTCTTTGGGGTTAACGAATTCTATTAGGTCCTCTCATATGAGCGAGGTAAACTACTCAACAATCTTTGTACCTTGGCCTTTTCTTCTCGGAGATAAGGTACATATGTGATGAAGTGAATTTTGTCACAAATTCATCCATCGACATTTAACCGAAGATCATGAAAATCCTTTGCTTTGTCGTCATAGAATCTTTTCGTGGGTATCCTTAAAATGCGCTGAAACGGTTCCCGAGGATGTAATATCGCGTTCATCAATGATGCGCACATTCTTCACTTCCTCCCACCACGGGGTGGCTTTGTCCCGTAATTGATATATGGCCGGTCTGCCTTTAAGTTCTTCAAATACTCATAAACACGGAAATTGTTGTTTATATTTATTAACCAAGCTTGGTAGCTTCTTCTGCCTCACGCTCGAAATGTCGGTGGCTTAATCTTGCGAAATTCTCCTTGGAGTTCTACTTTTTGTCTTTTAAAGTCCTGCTGCCCGGACAAGTTGCCTGACTCTGCCTCATTATAGTTTCTATTTTTACTCCTCTGTGAGAAACTCCTTTCAGTTCTGTCCTCATTATTCTGAGTCTGCTGATCCTCTTGCTCTGTTGTTTCTTCTCTCTCAGCACTGGGGTGCTTCATTCCCTGATTTTGTCTATCAGACAGACTCTTCAGGATCTTCTCTTGATCCTGTATTAACTTCTCATTATCCCTTCGTACTCTTATCATCTCTTCCTGAAGTTGTTGTACCGTATTTAATAAGAAGGTAGTTTGCTGCTGCTGTTTTTCAAGCAGTCGGCTGGTCTTTTGGTGTTGCTCTACAGTTAACTGTACCCACATTTCTGGGTTCAGAACTGTGGAGGTTCGGGTCCCCTCAGGTTGCGATGGGGTTGTCATTGTATTTTCTCCCCTTAGTGCACTAATCACAAACATACTGTTAGTAGACCCTTAAGATCCCAGTGTAGAAACTTAGCTTTGATACCACTTGTCACACTCACTACAAAAATTCACCAACAGTAACTAAACACATAAAAGAAATAATACTTAACCACTAAGGTCTGAAAACCATGTAATAACATTTTTCGTTTTAATGAACTTAATACATCCGAACGTAGCCAAACAATCAAATAAACTTTACAACTCATAACAAATGCGCATGCATATATATAAACGATATATCCCTCAGTCATTAATGCCCACAATATATTTGTGAAGTCTGGCATTGTTTTGTGTTTTTAATTAACTGCAACATTTAAAAGGGTTACGGCCATGATTTGAATGCTCCACAGGTTAACCTTACAACTCGATTACTCCGTATATCTTTGCTTTGGATGCTCACCCCATTTCTGGGTTCAAAACTGTGGAGGTTCGGGTCCCCTCAGGTTGCGATGGGGTTGTCATTGTATTTTCTCCCCTTAGTGCACTAATCACAAACATACTGTTAGTAGACCCTTAAGATCCCAGTGTAGCAACTTAGCTTTGATACCACTTGTCACACTCACTACAAAAATTCACCAACAGTAACTAAACACATAAAAGAAATAATACTTAACCACTAAGGTCTGAAAACCATGTAATAACATTTTTCGTTTTAATGAACTTAATACATCCGAACGTAGCCAAACAATCAAATAAACTTTACAACTCATAACAAATGCGCATGCATATATATAAACGATATATCCCTCAGTCTTTAATGCCCACAATATATTTGTGAAGTCTGGCATCGTTTTGTGTTTTTAATTAACTGCAACATTTAAAAGGGTTACGGCCATGATTTGAATGCTCCACAGGTTAACCTTACGACTCGATTACTCCGTATATCTTTGCTTTGGATGCTCACCCCATTTCTGGGTTAAAAAATGTGGAGGTTCGGGTCCCCTCAGGTTGCGATGGGGTTGTCATTGTATTTGCTCCCCTTAGTGCACTAATCACAAACATACTGTTAGTAGACCCTTAAGATCCCAGTGTAGCAACTTAGCTTTGATACCACTTGTAACACTCACTTCCAAAAATTCATGAACAGTAAATAAACACATAAAAAAAAAATTTATTCTCAACCTTTAAGGTCTGAATATCATGTAATAACACTTTTCGATTAATGAATTAAGACATCAGAACATATGCCAGATAATCAATTAAACTTTATAAATCATAACAAAAACGCATGCTTAAATATAAAACAATATATCCCTCGGTCTTTAATGCCCACAATCTATTTGTAAGGTCTGGCTTCGTTTTGTGATTTTAATTAACTGTAGCATTTAAAAGGGCTACGGCCATGATTTAAATGCTCCACTAGTTAACCTTACGTCTCGATCACTCCGTATCTTTTTGCTTTGGATTCTCGTCCCACCAGATCCGATCGCTGGTCTAGCTGGAGATAGACCCTGCCACTTGGCTCTTCGCTTATTTGACAAGTCACGAACTTTTATACAGCTCTGAAGATGAGGTATAGCATGTCTTAAATGATTTTCCAGGTTTCATTAATTCCCTCGCGAATCTCGGTAAGCGCGAGGAAAAATCCCGCGGTTATCCCGATGTATCAATCGGCGTAACATTTCACCGCCCTTCCATTTCTCTGGTTTACCATCTGCAACAGGGTTTCATCGCAGGGAAATCCGACAGGAGGTAACCCGTCGAGGTTTTCAAGTTAAGATGGCATGACCGCCTCCAGAGACATCACACATCTGTCGCGCTTAAGGTTTTTCTTTAACGAATCTGTTCCAGCAATAATTGTATTCTGTTTGTTTTTCTAAATATTTCTAGCGGAAAAATGTTAACGGGGGTTTTCACTATGTGTTTTGACAGGAGGTCCGGTGACCCGTCCATCCCTATGTTCAGTCTTGCCGTTAAAGTCTTCTACGAAACCCAAATACTCAGCTACAGGTGAAATAGTTAATATGACTCTGAAGTCGTCTCTGACTTTGAATATGTAGCAGTGCTTAGAACAGGAATTTAAATTCTTATCTTAATGAAATTGTTTTCAACACAGAGATGGTTTGCGCTAGGGAGACAGCGGTCTCAAAAACGAAAAGTATAAATAATTTAACCTCCCAGTTTCCTTCCTTCCTTCCTGCGGGAGTATGAGATTTCGTTTTTATTCTTAAATTTTTCCTTAATGATTTCTCTAACACTGTTCCAGTTTGGTGCTTACAGGTTCGCACACATCTCTTCCCGAGTCCCTCGAGCTCGTTCCTTCAGCACTTAATGAGATTTCTCTCGGCATGCAGGTATTTCCGACCGCAAATTGGTGCAATGTTAATACGGTGTTACGTCGCCCGATTCTCACTTCAAGCTAGGATTTTCCAGCTTACTCGATTCCTTTGGATAACCTACTTAGAACTGTTCTTTTCGGAGTTTAGGAATCTTAGCAAAGGCATCAGCTTAAGTTATTTTAGAATCGGCCAATCTTCTGGCCGTTAATGTTTGTCCTTGTATTAAATTTACTGCTACAGATTTCTGCCTTCTGGTTCTGTTGGTTTACACAGGGTTCCTAAAACCCTAACCATTTTAAAATGTAATATTCATATTCAGTTATTATATATATATATATATATATATACACAGTTTGACGCTATTCATTCCGGTAGTTATTTACTGTCGATAATATCCTGTTGGTTCTTTTCTTCCGAGGTTCAGACTCTCGGTATTTTTTTTTCGATTGCAATGTAAATATTTTAGCTGTCACTTATTTTCTTCTTGGAAGGCTTCAGCTATGTGTTTCCACGTGCATTTATCATAACCAGATTTCTGTTTGTTTACTGTAAAGAGTTCTAATGGTTTACTGCTTCAAGTTCAGTTCGTTTTACAGTACTTGCCTTAGTTCAGTTCGTTTTACAGTACTTGCATTCTCTGTTTACATGGTCGTCCTGACTTACCAGACGACGGATTCAGTTCTTTATTTTAAAAGCCCTTTTTTTTAAATATTTAGGTTTACTATGGGTTTTGTTAACAGTGAGTTTCGGATTTAAGCACACTCAAACCCTAGGGGCACCAGTCCGCCGTCACGGGGCTGAGTATAGCTATTCCACTTCTCAACACTCGGACAGGTTGCCGATTCATTTTGAACATTTTTTGGCTACCCATCCTGAAATTATTCTTCCTTCGCCTCATAATCTACAGGTTTTTATCCCAACGTTTGTACAACCCTGTATTCTTCTTTTGTTTTCCCGAAGGGGTTTCTCCTTCAAACATTTAAATATGTTCAAATACTCCTTCAGATTTTTACCTTGAATACGGAGTTTTCGGTTCTGCCTTACTAGAAACTTTTACTACATATAATTAATAACTCCCAACATCTTTAGTCTTGTTATCAAAGAATTATAATATTCCCGCATGCTGTCTCAAAATATTGTTCTAGCTTCTACTGATTACTTCCAGCTTTAACACTCAACTTTTAGAACTATAATAATAAGACAGTCTTAATCAATACGATTTAATAAACAAACTAAAACCATTTAGCAGAAATAAAAGATAAACAGTAATGAACAGACAATCAACCTGCAACCTTCAGGATTTGGAGTTTCCAGATACTTATCTGTCTAGAATCAGAGTTTCTCAAATTGTTGTCCACCCGACCTTCAAGGGAGGCTATGACGTCCTCCGCTTGCCCCCTAGCCTCAGAACACTGGTTGGTGCCACGGGGTTACAGTGGAGTAGACTGTTGTGACCTCTGGAATTTCCTTTCCAGTCACCAACAGCTAAATTAGCTCATCCAAGGATTCCAAAGTTATCTTCCACTGGTCCACATACCAGCTCAAGAAAACACTTTCCTTCCTTAGCCAATTTTCCAGAACCCCCCCTCCTCCTCTGGATTTCCACTTTATCCAGACAGGAGGGGGTAACTGTTTTCCAACTGTCCCAACCACCATCCATTCTGAGAAACTAACACAACAGCTAGAAGATTCTTTTCTTTTTATTAATGATTGATTTTCTCTTAATAATGCTAAAAGATCAATAAAACAATAATCTTTATCTCAACCCATAATCCTCAAGTCTTTTCTGGTCAAAATTCAATAAACAACTTGTTAAACTAACTAATGCTTGTTAACTCTTAAATAAGGCTGTCA
>JAXQQM020079218.1:0-15793 GCA_034641835.2 Pinus albicaulis
CCACACAGGCTCTCCGGGTGCCAGGAAGAAAATCACCCTAGAGGTTTGTTGGGTTAAAACCTCCACGAAGCGAGGGCATGCTACTCAAGAAATACATACATACGTGTTCCGTTGTCAAAATACATGTTCATGAAAAACTAAATAGAGCAGATCGAGGAACTTACCCGTAGGTCCTACGGTTGAAGCAGATCCCGCGGGGTCCAAACCCCCAGCAACCCTTCTTCCTTCTTAACTTGAAAGACAAGAAGAAACAAGCACGAAGAACTGGTTGTACAACATATATCTACTCTAAATGTTAGTGAAATCCATGTGCAACATTAGATAAACCATAATAAATGCTTAAATAACAATATTCTCATATATGCAAGCGGACACTAACACGTATATTTCGGGAACAAGATGGTTCTTCTGTATTATAAATAGCATGTACAGAAATAACGAGTGGAGAGATCACATGAATCCTTCCACGATCTTCGAGCAGACCGTCGTCCGGATCCATCCCACCCTTGCCTCGCTAAGATTCCTTCCGAATTGGTGCATACGAGATGACATATAAAGAGATGAGCATCTCCAGGAAACAAGGGTTTCCTGTAATGAACTGGGAAGTGCAGGAGGCACGGGAATTCAGACTTGGATAGGGAATACCAACAGAGTATAATATCAATAATTTCTCTCTCTCCCTTAGGCCATACACATGAGGGGCTTTTATACTCCCTCCAAGTAGTTTCATCAGTTGGAAACAGTTGGCCACGTGCTGGGGTGGTTGAAATACCAGAGTAACCATCAACCCAACTCGAAAATAGGGATTTTTTATATATATTTTTAATGATTTTAATGGCATACACGGGAAAGTACGTGTGGACTCGCGTATACACGCGGAAAAGTCTGGGCATAACCGCGTATGGGGATTTTTACACTGTTTTTTAGTGAATTTTGTCCAAGTCTGTAGGAATGGGTGCCCAAAGCCATAAAAGCAATCATGAATCATATGAAGGTGAAAAATGATGCTATAACAGATGCCCCCTAATATATGAGGTCAGAAGGGGTACATGATGGCTGAAATGTATTATGCACATAGAAATAACTTCGCAAGGACAAGAGAGGACTTCACCAGATTTCAGCCTGCCAAAAACCAATGAAAGAAAACAGAGAGTCAACTCATGCTGAGGCGGGCATACCCATGCTCAGTCAAAATACATCATATGGAAAGTATTGAATAGATCCAACATGTATACAAGTATAGCTGAACTGAAAGTACACAATGAATCATCTGAGCATGGCCCGGAAATATAAGTCTGAATCAATGTCCAAGTATCACATATAGAAAGCTGATCAAGGATGCTGCAACTGGATGTCTGATCATATAATTAACTGAATCTCCAAGTACCAAATCATAAAGGGTAGATCTCATGGTACAATCACGCAACTTGGGAGCCAACATATAAAATGCTGCTTTACAGAACTGCAACATATAAGGGTGGACGACATCACTGGCAGAAAATGAATGGACTGTCAAAAGTGAACCGAGAAATGCTGATGCAACCCGAGGTCTTCACTGATCACTATGGCACAATTCTACACAATGGGAATAAATGAGCTGAAGTCGACCATGTGAGAAATCGTTGGATTACCGGTCAATGATGTATACCGTTAACCAACGCAAGACAACCCACCAATAATGAAAATGAGCGTCAAGGTGCCCCAGTACAATCTAACAAGTGCGAATAAATGAGTTGAAGTCGAACACTTGAAATAATCTACCAATCAGGAGGCAATGATGAATCCCCACTGTCGATAGCGAAGAGTCTGCCACTGATGACTGCAAACCCTAAGGTACTGAAAAAAAGACTCTAGACCTTATTCCCAGAGCAATGAGTTGGAGTCGATGGGAAAAGATCTGCTGGAAGGAAGGCATTAAGGAATCCCACATCAGTCCAGCATGAGTGTAACCCGCAGGCCAAGATTTGGAAGGAATCGGACGAAGTAGAGTGATGGAACCAAAACTGAAGTACGTTTTCGACATGCACAAGATGAAGCTAGCGCACGGAAGAAACCCTCTGAACCAACCAATAATGAAAGCTGACACAGAGGCGAGAAATCCACCGATAGGGTCAAATGGAAATCAAGGTATTGCATGAATCCCAAGTGTGATAATGTATGCTGACGTCGAACACAGGGGAAACCACTCAGTCAAAGACCCATAATGATGATCAAATGCTGAGCACAAGGTCACCTATCAATGATGGAAATAGGGCCAGGGTGCGGCTCTAGGTTTGCTCTCAGAGCAATGTGTCGTAGTCGATAAGAGACAAACCTGCCAGCAAGAAGTCAATGGGGACCTTCTCAAACCAGCATGAGCAGAAGACCAAAATATCTGATGTGAAAGAACAAGATACTGACAAGACCAGGAAGGCCGACTAAATAATGAGTCAAGAGACACCGCAGAATGGTCGACTCTGGTTAGACTTCCCTTGAACAAAATCATGACTCATGATGACCATGGCAGTAAAAAGTGACACTGTATAAGTCTGTTATGCAGGAGGCAAAACAAACTCTCCATATGATTGGAAGAGATAACCAACCGGGGGAGAACTGACAAGTGAAACATGGTAAAGGCTAAACCTAGGTCAAAAACTAAAACCATCCCAAATGTAGGAAATATATATAAGTATATGTGCTTTGTTCAAGGGCGACAAACTGACTCTGTACTGCCATCAAAACAATGAAGATACATCTCGTTCCCGCTCTTTTTGTTATATTTGATTTTTTTGTCTTTTTCATATAATAAGCTTGAAAAAGAATACAAGAATGCTATGGTACAAATGGATAGAACGAGTATCAAAAAATTAGATGCACTAGTTCCTGGGATTGGAACAATCCTATGCTCAATGCAAGGTGGCGGAAACTGGTAAGCGATACTCAAAGGAATGTTCCATCCATGGGTAAAAGGGTGTCAAGTCGCGATAGCTAAAGTGCATGCAATGGTTAACTTGTACAGATAGTCAAGGTCAAAAGTTGGCTTAAACATCGAGTCCAAATGAAGCTGGCTAAAGGCCAGGATAAACAAGTAGCCAATATGCAATGCAGTAATACAACTCAACAACACCAGGGAGCCTCTAGGGTAATAGCTAGAAAAATGATAGTGAGGAAGAAGAAGAATGAAGCTTCAACACATAAGTCATGGCGGGACTAAAGAGGACTCCAGAGCCTACATAAAACGCAGCATGGGCAACAAGTGATAGCGAGGAACTAACTAGGAAGCCCATGTAAAGGAAGGCTCTACCACCAAGTCATGATTAAATAATCGGCGAGTGAAATGGGTGTAATAGTCATGACCTGATGGGATCGACTCTATGGCAAGTGATCAGTATGGAGGCTAGTATTCAAGATGCAACGGAAAGTGATTTCCCTAACCTATATGCCAGTGAAGATCATATACCTGTCATGACGAGTCGGTAATCACGGATAAAAAACGGGAAAAATCTCAAATTCGTCAAAATGTACCTGAAAACATACCAAACTGGGCACTTCCAAGCATCCAGGTTATGCAGCTTAAGATAGATCGAAAAAATAAGCATAACAATTTTTTGTGAAAATTTTCGACTTTTTAGGCATAAATAGACAAATTACCTCATATTTGGTTCATTATTACATTGCTGATTTGGAAAAAAGTGCTCTGGAGCAAAAAACTTCTTTCGTCAAATCAGGAACAACCGACTGCCGAATCGCACCGAATTTGTCAGGTAGGCTCCTCAATCATCCTTGCAAATCATTTTGTCCGTTTAGAAATTAAAATTTAGTGATTTTCACCATTAAAACCCTTGCTAAAAAACTCGGACTTGCGCATACGCGGGTTGGTAACAGGAAAGTCGCGTATACACGCGACTGTGCATAGAAAAAGTCGCGTATGCACAGGCCCGAATCAAAAAATGCGTGGCTAATGCATGATTTATTGAATTTTGACAGGATGAAAATCTCATGGAGAGAACGTGAACACAGTGCAATTGATCAAGAGGTCATGCAAGATTGAGCATCGCAAAATATTCTTCGGAATTGCGGATTGTTCAAATTTTTCAAAATGCCAAATATGAAAAGCAATGTCCGGTTGCTAGAAATGCTCGTCAATTATTGGGAACCAGACCAAGATTGCTTCATTATAGATCAGATGCCAATACGCATTGAAGTGGAAGACATATATTTTATCACTGGACTCTCCCGGAGGGGAGAACCAGTAGACTTGCATGGGAAGCCCCTGGGAGGGCTAACCGTGGAAGATTACGTCCACGTGTATTGCGTAGAGGGTTCCAAGAAAGTTGGAACTCAGATTGCAATTAAAGATTTAAGGGATTTGCACATGAAAATCCTCCTTTTCACCATTGGTAGAGTGGCAGGATCTGCCTCCCTACATCAGGCGTCCAGGACGCAAATGAGCATAGCAGTGGAATGCTTGACTCATGTATATGATTGGTGCACAACCCTTTTACTGAACATGAAGCAACAATTGACCTCAATCCGCCAAGAAAAGATAAAACACTTTGGATACGGTACAATTTTGATGACATTCTTCTTCGAGAAGATACCAGCATTGAGACCCAGAGTTATCTCTACCATCAGCAGCCCGAGAGACCCAAGAATTTCCCGTTGGGCGGACATGATGAAGAGATTAGGGGGAAGTGAAGTTCCCCGGACCACTTGGGATGATGAGTTCTTCCTTTGGTGGGGAGAACAAATCATCGCTGTGGATGACTATCCCTATGTCGGGATGGACTTTCGTGGAGATCCAGATCTTGTTCTTCCACCAGGCACAGCATGGGGCACAGTAAGTAAGTTTGCAATTTTTTGACTTATATAATTTTTTGGATTTTTTCAAATATGTATGAAAAAATGAAAACAAACATGTTTTTGATTGGATTCATAATGACTGACAATGTAAACATGATCATGATACATATATTGGACCAGTTCGACCTGAGGGTTTCCCGCGCCACAAGCGTCGCAGGGGCGAAGCAGATACAGTGGATTCAGATAGGACCCTCCAGGCTGTGCAGAGGAACTTGGAGGGGTTAACCCGCCAAATACCTATGGCTGCCGTGGAAGATCTGCCGGAAGCCATCCAGAGACGGGTGGTAGGAGTGCCCCGAGACTGGGTACGGTTATTCCGCCGAGTTGCCACCGCGATCACGTTCTATAGGAACACGACTTCTGGGCAGGGACCTCAGGAGTAGATAGATATTATGTATTAGATGACTGTATATTTTTTGAGACTGAACATGATCGGGCATAAGCCCAAATTTTGTATGACCTTATGGATCCAAATTTTGTAAAGTTTTTGAACACTCTGATGATATATATACAACGATGTTTGATGTGATGTAATAAATGTATCAAAATGTATGATGTTTTTTATGATTAAATTTTATTGTATGGAATGATTAATATGCCAATCCAGTGCCTGATTAGCTAATGAGTCTGCCAACCAATTGTCAGCTCGAGGAATATGAATGAAAGTTAAAAAATGAAATGATCTTTGTAACAAACGTACCCTCAAGAACAACCGGAGTAAAAATGGATCTCGAACCCGATAAGTATTGTTCAACTGCGACACCACCAGCTGGGAGTCCAAGAAAACTACCAACGAATCAATACCCAAAGATATTGCCTCCGAGAGTAGATAAATAACTGCAGTGTATTCTGCTATATTATTGGAAGCAGGACCAATGCAGACCCCTCTTGATACTAACAGCTGACCGGAAGGATAATGAAGCACCCAAGCCACGGAAGCTAAGTTCCGGGTGTGTCTACTAGCACCATCGGCGAAACCAAAATGACTCATGACATCCAACACAACCTGCCAAAGCAGATCAAAAACATCACCACCTCATCAAAAATCGAAAATCAATCAGATATGTACAAAACAAAAACTACTATATACAAAAAGCAACATGCCAGGCCGAAGCCTAGGCATAATACTTCTTCAAATAGAGCCCATTTTGGGGCTTCGGCAACTCGTTCCCTTCGAAATCAACCAAGGTGTATGCTCATTTCTTAAGGACTTTTTTAACGATATAGGGGCCATACCACATAGACTTAAACTTTCCTGCCCCCAAGGCATCTTTTTCTTGGGCATAGACCAAAACAAGGTCACCTTCCGAAAAAACCCTGGGTTTGACCACCTTATCGTACTGAACTTTAACTCGGTTTTTATGTGCTTCATTCATCGTGGCGGCATCCCGACGCTGCTCATCGAGATGTTCCAGATGAAGGAGACGTTCTTCAAGACTAGAAGTGTCAGGAAGAAGTTCAACAGCTAAATTAAGAGAAGGAATCTCACATTCAATGGGAAATACGGATTCCAACCCGTGCACTAGCTGAAACGGAGTAAAGCCAGTTGCAGTTTTCACTGACGTCCTGTATGCCCAAAGTGCAGGATATAGCATAATATGCCAGTTGGATCTAGCTTTATCAATTTTCCTTTGAAGAATTGTCTTCAAGGATTTATTCACGGCTTCCACTTGCCCATTGGCTTGAGGATAATACGGAGATGAATGCTCCTGCCGAAAACCCAATTTGAGAGCCAACTCAGCCATCATGCTATTCTGAAAATGACTGCCATGATCGGTGACAATCTCTCTAGGAATACCAAAACGAGCGATAACCTGGTTGAAAAGAAAAAGAGCTGTAGTCTCACCATCATTCCCAAAAGTAGGCATAGCCTCGACCCACTTCGTAAAGTAGTCTACTGCTACAATAATGTACTTGTGACCTTTAGCCGAAGGCGGGTTACAAGTAGTATAATCAATACCCCACTTTGTAAAGGGACCAACAGTAATGACTGGAAAAAGCGGAGCTGGATGAGCGCGCATTTTTCGAGTATAGACTTGACACGGATGACACTTTTTGACCGATTCGATACAATCCTTGAAAATCGAGGGCCAAAAGTACCTAGCACGCAAGATTTTTTGGGCTGTAGCAAGCCCAGATAAATGACCCCCACAAGCTCCACTGTGGGAATCATTCAGCACAGCCTCAGCTTCTTCGAGAGTCAAGCAGCGTCTCGGGATTGAATCAACCCCTCGATGGTATAAAGCATCACCAATAATCAAATAACTCTTGGCCAAGTGACGCAGCTTATGATGCTCATATTTCGAAAAAGTAGAAGGAAACTTCGCAGTCTGGAGATACACAATGATATCTCCATACCAAGGATCCTATGAAGAGATAAGAAATAAATGCTCATCCGGAAAGGATTCATCATAGATCATCTCCTCCCCACAGGGCAACTTGGAGATCAATTCCGCGAAAACTAATGATTTCTTGGACTTGGCAGACATAAACTCAAGATCAAATTCCTGTAAAATCACAATCCATCTATTGTATTTTCCCCCAATCACTCGCCTACTAAGGACAAACTGAAATGGATTGGCTGCTGCCAAAACATAAGTTTTTCGAAGAATAATGTAATGCCGGAGTCGCTGCACAGCATGAACTGCTGCTAAAGCTAACTTTTCTATCGGAGTGTACCAGAGTTCAGGTCCTACCAAGCCTCGACTAAGGTAGTATATAACATGCTCTGCAAGAGCATCATCCTCCTGAACCAGAACCATACCGATGGTAGATTCTGCTGCCGCCAGATACAAAAGAAAATCCCTGCTATAATCAGGTGGACTCAATAAAGGAGCAGAGGTCAATGCTTTTTTCAAAGCATCGAATGAGCATTGAGCGAAGTCATCCCAAATAAATGGAACTCCCTTCTTCAACAATCTCATAAATCCCTTTGTAACTTCAGCATAATTTACGATAAATCTCCGAAGAAAATTAGACTTTCCTTGTAGACTTTGAAGTTGACGGATAGAGGACGGGGGAGGCAACCGCAGTATTGCCTCAACCTTGAAGGGATCTACCCTAATCCCTTCCCTAGACACAATGAATCCCAATAACCGGCTGGATGTAACCGCAAAAACGCACTTGTTCGGATTCAATCTAATCTTATAGAAACGACATCTTTCAAATATTTACCGGAGGTGAGCAGGATGATCCATCCTCTTTCGAGAATGAGCAGCTAAATCATCCAAATACGCCTCAATAATCTTTTTGATGTCGTGGAAGGCATATGACATGGCCCGCTGAAAGGTAGCCCCGACATTTTTAAGACCAAAAGGCATCTTCTTGTATGCAAATGTACCCCAGGGACAAATAAAGGCAGTCTTATGCTGATCTTCAGGACGGATAGTAATCTGATTATATCCGGAGAAACCGTCCATGAAGGAGAAAATCTCATTACCGGCACACTTGTCAATGATTTGATCGATAAATGGTGTGGGGTAATTATCTTTAGGACATGCTTTATTTAGGTCTCTGAAATCGATGCACACTCGAATCGTTCCTTGCTTTTTATCTACGGGAACGGGGTTTGAAACCCATTCAGTCAGAGGAACAAGGAAAATGAATCCCGCCTTAAGCAGCTTTTCAACTTCAGCTTTGATAGCTGCTGCCTTCCTAGGATTGACCGGACGAAGTTTTTGCCTCACCGGCTTAGCGTTTTCATACGTCTTGATCTCATGCTGGACAATAGATGGGTCTATTCCAGGCATTTCTTCATAAGACCAAGCGAATACATCCCTATACTCTTTAAAGAGCTCGGTGTAAATTTGAACCTCTTCACGGGAACATTCAGCTCCGATGAAGACATTCTCGATAATATTGGGATCCCTGGAAATGTTCACCGGGATAGTAGGAGAAATCACAACCATGTTCCCTTCAGCATAAACCTGTGTTGGTGCCAAAGGGTTCAAGACTGGGTGAACAGGACCAGGAGACTGAGGACTTGGAAAACTTGTTTCAACTTCGCTCAAGTCAGGTAGGAAGTAAGACCGATGATGCAAATCATCCCACGGTCTATCTATACCAGTCATGGCTTCCAGGATGGCCTCTTCATATGGAAGAGTGGTATCAAGGCAATCCTGGGCAGAAGAAGAACTAAGTGTCCAAGCCGGAGCCACATCTCCATCCAACTCTTCCGGTGACAGAGGAGCTGGGATGGATTCTGCAGAGTCAACAATAGACTGATAAGCAATCTCAGCTGCAGAAATAGGAAATGCCATTCCACCCACTTGACCTTCCGCTAATGTGGCAATAGGGGAAGGTAAGGTCCAAGGGTCCGAAAAATAATGAGTTCTGAAGAACTCTCTTCGAAGGGGAGCCTTGGAGGATGAAATAGCATTAATATGTACCGTAGGAGGAGGAATATCAAAAGTACCCATCAGGGAAGAATACATTCCAACTCCTAGATTCTCAACAGGCGCCTTAGTATTATCCAACTTTGGAACAGATGAGTCAGAAGGTGCATTCAGGTCTACAGGAGGACAGTCCAGTTGATCCACTGTAACGATCCTCCCTTCGTGGGGGAAACATACAATCCGAAATAATGAGGATGCAATAGCATCCATCTCATAAATCCAGTTCCTCCCCAACAGAAGGTTGTAGTCCAAGGCTGCATCCACTACCTCAACCTCTATATTGACGGTTTTTCCCCCAACACAGATGGGCAAAGCCGGGACAATACCATGGGGTCTGTGAGAATGACCATCGAACGCAGTAAGAAAAGTGCTAGATGGAACAGCTTTGGGAGATCCAAGTGTCTTCCAGCATGCGAGAGACATCACGCATGTGGAAGCACCCTCATCAACAACCGTCCGAAAGATGTTACACTTCCGGTACGATGATTTAATATGAAAAGCCATGTGATGAGGAAGTCTCTTCTTAAAATTAGTCATATCAAAAGTAATTAGAAGAGAATTTTTTGGATCAATAGCCCCAATGGCAGTGAGCAAAGCACTGTGCTGAGCCGGACAAGACTGGAGTACCTCTAAAGCCGACATAGCACAAGGACTCTGCGCCAGATCTTCCACAATAGAGTAGTTCTGGGCAGCCCTAGCGTTTGGATTAATCGTCGATCGCTTAGAAGATGCTTTGGGCATCCGAGGCATAGACTCAACAGTAGGCTTCGTAATGTGAAGCGGCTCAGTAGCATCAAGAGTATCCTTAGCTTTCGAAGACTCTTCTCCGCCATAATCATGGGATCTCGTAGCGACATCCACGTGAGCACTCATCATGAATATGTTCGATGGAATTTCCCCTTCCTGGGTGCCCCCAGAGGAAGCCCCAGAATTTTGATTTGCGCCAACAACTAGTTGTTGCCCTTGGGGAAAAGGGTTTGTTAACACAGCCTGGGAACTAGAAGAACCCTGCTGAGCTAACAAGCGCTGCGCATCCTGAATTTTAGGGCAAAGGTGCATAAGATGGTCTCCAGCACACAGCTTGCATGGAAACTTCACTTTCCTTTTCTCCTTTGGACCCTCACCAACATGCTCGTTGGTTTTATTCGCATTACCCTTCCCGTTCTTGCCCTTTTTCTTATTATTTCGTCCCTTCTTCTTCCCTTCGGATTGTTGATTTCCTTTGGGATCAGAAGCTTGGACAGCATTTATGGACAAAGACTGGGAAGGTGATGACTCAGCAGGCACAGCCTGACCAGAAGGAATAGATTGCAAAGACAACTGCTGTAATTGAGTAAGCAGGCTGGCTGCACCACTATTGATCGATCCAAACAGTCCGTCACCATGAGGACCGGGCTTAGTTTTAGATAAATCTAATTTGGAGCCAGGAGCATTGGGAAAATACTTATGGAGGACCCCAGACTGAGAATAGATCAACTCAAGCTGTTGGGCCCTAAAAATGGCCTGCTCCTCGGAAAATACCCCAGAGAGGGATACATCTTTCGAAATATCTGACTGCAGGGATTTCAGAAACCATTCCAAAAGGAATTCACCTGGAATATGAGCTTTAATAAGCCTCTTCCTTCTCCTCCATTCCTAAATGTGATCAGAAATGTGGGTTGCTTCATCCTGCTTAAAATTGGCTAGGAGTTCATTCCCAGCGTCATATCGGACAGGCAACTGAAAATGGTTTAGAAATGTAACAGCTAGTTCTCCAAATGTAGAAAAACTGCCCCCAGTTAGCTCAATATACCATTTGGCGGCGTTTCCAGTTAGGGTGCGTTGAAATAATCTCAACCTAATCGAATCATCGATCAGGGAGTTCGAAGAACACCATAAATGGAAAGTAGTGATGTGGTCAGCCGGATCTTCTCCATTCTTACCTTCAAACTTTGGAATGTCTGAAGGAAGTTTGGTGGGAACCGGAGGCCACCCCAGACCATAACGGATTGGATCATTAGTCAACTTCGACAGATCTGGCAAGTTTAACGTTGCCAGAAAAGGTAAGCGAGGCGGAGCCTGAGGATTCCATCCTTGATGGGATGGATTCCCAACATTCTGAAAAGAATACCCTGGATTTGATGAGGCACCAGGTTGCCAAAAAGGACTCGTAGAAAAAGGAGAAGAACCTCCTCCCAACGCAGAGTTACCAAAGCCCAGACCAGTTCCCCCCGCTGAAGTACGAAATGAAGAGGAAAGCCCCTGATAGGGGTTCCAGGCATTAGAAAGAGGAGAAAAGGTCTGATAAGCACTTGACGAAGGGAAAGAAGTATTCCCTTGGTGACCAGTGTAAAACTGATTCCCTGCCCCCACTGTAGTGAATACAGGGTTCCATCTTGTAAAAGTGGTCGAATTATGACCTCCAGACCAAGGATTGAAACTCTGGGTCTGAGAAGTAAACAAAAAGGACCCTAAAAAAGGGTTGTAACTAGGAATGTGCCCAGTTCCAAATGGGAACCCCTGAAAAGAAGCTGACCCACTAGCCATGGAAGACATGGGTGTAGATCCAGCTGCAGCAGCGGAAAAGGAAAAAGAAGGAATCCCACTAGTGGGAATTCCAAAACAGAAGGGACCTGAATGAGAAGCTTGTGCTTGGGTGAAACCAGAGCCAAAAACAGCAACACTAGAAGCAATCAAAGATAAAGCAATAGTGCCTCCTCCTTCAACAGAAGCAGGAGTCTGAATGCCTGCAGCACTCATAGCAGAAGCCGCGTTCCCAGTCGTGGCCATCGAAAGGTATGAATGATACGGAAGATCTTCTGGTCTCTCTGACTCAGGTCCGATGTATTGAACAATGAACGGATAATCAGGAGGAAGAGGAGATGGACCTGACACAAGAGGTTCAGGTACTTCTTCAATTTGAAAATCTTCTTCCTGAGGAAATAAAACTCGCGAGGTGAGCAGAACGCTCCTCTCGGAACCGACACCAGAATCAGCTATGAAACCTTCAGACCCTTGTGGAGGATCTCTCTCCACTGCGTCGGACATCACAGGGTGGTAACCACCTGCTAAATCACTCCTACGCCTTCTCAAAGAAGGCTTTGGACTCTCGGGAGATAACCCCCGGATTCTCCTCGATTGACGAGGCGCTTGATCAGCCACTTTAACAAATTTTAATTAGACTCAAAAAATATAAAGCTAAGCAAGCTAGGAGCAAAGAGAACTCACTATAAGAAAAATCCCTGAGATACAATCAAGCAAACAGCCTTCAAGTATTTCCGCTCCGGGTGATGAGGACCGGACACCAAAATACAGGAAAGCGAAATATAGGACCTCCAGAAAGCAGTCTGTGATAATTACGGCCTAGACCTATTAGCGAAGGTAACAGAAACAGTTACTCCGACCTCCTAATGACAGCCTTTGCCGGCTCAAGCACCCAAGCTTCACAAGGGCACCCCCCAGAAGTACTGCTGAAAGTGATGCGACGTCTGCCTCAGGTACCACGGGTATTCCCCCCCGCAGTCACCTGTGTGGAACCTAGGAGTGGCAACTATGGGCACCAATCTGTGTCAGAAGCCGGGTGGAACGGTCTTGAGGTCAGATTCAGCTAATCGGAGAGGGGGTATCCCTCTTCTCAGCCTTCACTTCCCCTCGCGCTTGACTCTCTGGAGGATAGCTTTCCCGGTCCACCTAACGGAGTTGGATTTCACTCAATTAATCAACTTCTATGTTTTGTTTGAGCGGCCTTGGAGAGTTAACTCTCCTCTCACCTAATCCAAGGCCCTACAACCTAGCTAGTTGGTGTATGACACTTAGAAAACTTGCTAGTTGATTTTAAATTATATCGCTTATTTTAATGGGCTATTATGTTAAGTCAAAGGGATGCGGAAATGAAACTTATGATGTTTTGACGCAGAAAGAAATTAATAAAAACCAAACTACATGCAAATGCAGTTATTGTCTTTCGATGAAAAGCAACTTCTACACGGGTTCTACGAGATTAAAAATTGTATTTTTCTTTTCAGATAGCAAACTCACACTCACAAAAACTATGAAAATGACTAAATGCTTGAGTGCACCTGATGCAAATCACTACAAGCATGCAAATCCTAAGATGCAAAAATCTCCTAAAGCAGAGTGAAATTTCCCAAAAGTCCTTTAGTTTTATCTCTTTTTTGGTTGTCCAGAAAGCTAGTTCCCAAAATCAAGAACTCTTAATATGAAGACACCAAAAACGCTTAAAAATAAGAGGAAGAAATCAATGACAACTCCTTTCCAAAATCAAGCCAAAATCCAAAGGCAAGAAACCTCAACAAAGCTTCAAAAGATACAAAGAAACGAAAACAAAAATGCAAAAACAAAAGCAAACAACAAAGCAAAATGTTTTTTGAGCTTTTGTGTTTTATAAAAGAGTTCGAAAAGACCAAGTGAAACTATAAAATCCCAAGCCAAACAACACTGAATTTCAAGCAAAAACTTCAAAAATGCTCCAAATCTTATAGGGCTAACTAGTAGCAAGATCAATATGAGCAAAAGAAGACAAGAAAACTCAGCCACTCAGCCTAGAAGAATAGTACAACCTTGCCGCAAACAAAAACTTCAAAGAACCAAAAAAGACTCTTCAAAAGTTGCAACAAGACCTAGCCGACTGAACTCAAGAAAACCAACTAAGAAACGGGAAAAAATCATAGTGCAAAGCAAAACACAAAGATAGGAAAGAGTAAATGAGCAGGAGCTCTCTGTTCTGATGAAGCAGAACAACCAAGAATCCCCAGAAAGAGATCTTGGTACTCGAACCAGAAATGCCAGCACAAGAAACAATACTTTGCCAAAAAGACTAGTTTTCAATCAAACAAGAGAGAGAAAAGACCAAAGACCACTTTCTTCACAATCCAGAGGGTACAAAGACACTACAGGAACAGGTCTCCACAGACAGAAAGGACTAAAAAGCCAAGGAATCCAAAATTTCAAAATCTGCCTAGGTATACGCTACTTCACAGTTTAGCAACAAGCGTGCATACACGACTGTGCTAAAGGAAACACGCGTATACGCGACTCCCTTTAGACAAACTTGCGTGTATACGCGACTGTGTGCAGAAAAAAGCGCGTATATAAAGGTAAATAATGAAAAAACAAAAAGGATCAAGCCTGGATAAGAAACCAGGACTTCAGTCTGACTGAGAAAGAGTAAACTGGACTGGAAATAAAAGTTAAAACTGTTGGAAACCTATCAAACAGCTGAAACCACCCAACAGGGGAATCACAAGAATGCGATCCCCAGTGGAGTCACCAGTTCTGTTTCGAGGGAAATCACCCTAGAGGTTTGTTGGGTTACAACCTCCACAGAGCAGGGCATGCTACTCAAGAAGGACTCACACAACCATACGTGTTCATGAAAAACTAAATAGAGCAGATCGAGGAACTTACCCGTAGGTCCTACGGTTGAAGCAGATCCCGCGGGGTCCAAACCCCTAGCAACCCTTCTTCCTTCTTAACCTGAAAGACAAGAAGAAACAAGCACGAAGAACTGGTTGTACAGCATATATCTACTCTAAATGTTAGTGAAATCCATGTGCAACATTAGATAAACCATAATAAATGCTTAAATAACAATATTCTCACATATGCAAGCGGACACTAACACGTATATTTCGGGAACAAGATGGTTCTTCTATATTATAAATAGCATGTACAGAAATAACGAGTGGAGAGATCACCTGAATCCTTCCACGATCTTCGAGCAGACCGTCGTCCGGATCCGTCCCACCCTTGCCTCACTAAGATTCCTTCCGAACTGGTGCATACGAGATGACATATAAGGAGATGAGCATCTCCAGGAAACAAGGGTTTCCTGTAATGAACTGGGAAGTGCAGGAGGCACGGGAATTCAGACTTGGATAGGGAATACCAACAGAGTATAATATCAATAATTTCTCTCTCACTTAGGCCATGCACATGAGGGGCTTTTATACTCCCTCAAAGTAGTTTCAATAGTTGGAAACAGTTGGCCACGTGCTGGGGTGGTTGAACTACCAGAGTAACCATCAACCCAACCCGAAAATAGGGATTTTTTTATATATTTTTTAATGATTTTAATGGCATACGCGGAAAAGTTCATGTGGACTCGCGTATACACGCGGAAAAGTCTGGGCATAACCGCGTATGGGGATTTTAACACTGTTTTTTAGTGAATTTTGTCCAGAGTGTGTGGAATGGGTGCCCAAATCCATAAAGAAATCATGAATCATATGAAGGTGAGAAATGATGCTATTACGATTCTTGAAATATAAAGGTAAGTATATATTTTTGTGGTCATTTATATCGACAAATTTTGTAGATTTTTTTTGTAGAGCTCAAAGTACATAAACAACAAGCCAAGTGGCAGAAGTGTCCGTGAAATAAATTCATAGTCTTCGTGGTTTTCCTAAAGTAATAGTAACAAGAAACTTTTGGAAATAATTATTTAATATGAGTGGATAAACACTAGCTTCCATGAGTTCTACATATCAAACACAATCAAATGGTCAAACAAAAATAGTTAACAAATGTTTTTAAGGTTATCTACAATGTTACTCTTT
>JAXQQM020087874.1:0-32372 GCA_034641835.2 Pinus albicaulis
CATGGGTATAGTGACCATGGACACCGCAATAATAACAAGGCTTATTTGTGCGAAGAGGCCTATTCTGCTTGGGTTGATCACCATGTAGTTGGGTTTTAGTGTTAGATGTATTCCCTTGAATATTATTTCCTGGATTACCTAGAGTGGGTTGGTTCTGGTTGCCTTTCCTCTTATTTTTGGAAGTGGGAGGATTAGTCGCACTCTGTTGCACATACACCTGACCCTAAGGGGGGGGGGGTTGTTGCTACTACGGAGCTTGAGAAGGCATGGGAGGCGGAGGTGCTTCTGCTCGAGGAGATGGAGCACCTGGTTGCGGATATGGATATTAAGGAGGTGTAGCAACACTAGGGTAAATAGTTCGGGCAAAAGCAGGCCCTGGCATTCGAGGATGTAGTTAGGCAAAGGAATGAGGCATGTCGTGTCCTGGATACATGTTGCCAGGAGGGGGAAAAGTGCTATAGGAGCTGGCCCCTCCCTGAGGGAAACCATTACCCATAGGAGGATGAGTTTACGGATGTGAAAGGGATCCAACGATATCGTCGGCGGCATGAGATGCCCCGATGCGTTGGCACCACCAAGTCTAGGGAGATAAGGTAAGACGATATAAACATAACTAGATTACGCATAGATCAATTCATATTTCAACACCGTTTGGAGGTCTTCCTCCTCAGTTCGAGGAAAGTGAGAGGTGACATATTTACCAATAGAGGGAAAAAGGGATCTGAGAAACCAGTCCATGTATACACGGTCTTCAAAAATAGGGGCTCGACATAGGCTCTTCCTTCTACGGTATTATTGAACATGGTCAGATAGGCAGGTGGCAGAATTTTGATGGAAAGCGGTCAAAATTTCGATATCAGAGTCATAGTGAAGGGGAAGCTGGAAGTAGGACAAAAACGCCTTTGCAAGAGTCACAAAAGTAGTATGAGAGGAAGAGGACTGGTCAACATACCACTTGGAAGCTTCTCCTGTAAGCATACACTGGAATAACCGAAGATGGAGAGAGTCATTAGTGATAGAGTTGGATGAAAACCACATGTGGAAAGAATGAACATGGTTGGTAGCATCCTCTCCAACATTTCCTTCAAAATTAGAGATGTTTGAAGGAAGCTTGGTTGGCATAGAAGGCCAACTTGGATCATGGTGTATAGGGTCATTAATCAACTGGCTAAAATTGGGAAGGCTTAGGCCTACCATATAAGGAAGCAAGGGGGCAGCCATAATCATTCCTATTGTGGCTCCACTAGCAGCGGTTCCAACATTAGAGTCGGGGCCACCAACAGAGGTAGGTCCTGCACCAGACATGATTAAGGTGAAAGGTGGAGGAGAACCGAGGACAGAAATAGAAGGAGAATTCGATGAACCAGAATCAGAGTCGGAATGGGGACTCGACAGAGGATGAACACAAACCCTACGCAGTGGGGTAAGTCTTCCTAATGGAAACTGAGGATGAAAGCATTGGAGTCTCTGAGATAAGTGCCTTAGGGGCGCAATGATGGAAAAGATACACGGAACCCAGTCAGGAAGAGAGGTAAACAAAGGCATGAAGGTGTAGATAAATTAATTACAATGTTTAAGTCTTGGCCTGGTGGTGTAAACTAGGCGCTCTTCACTTTAAGTGTGTGTGTGTGTGTGTGATAAGTGTGTTAATTTTAATTAAGCCCAAATGTGTGTAGAGAAAAAAGAATTTTTTTTTATATAATTGTAAATAAAACTGAAAGCGACAATAGATAAAACTGAAAGCGACAGTAAAATAACCAACTAAAGATGCATAAATTTAAACCCGAAAAGGAGGGCTTCCCAACAACTAATATATGGGTGGGTGAAATCTAGTCAAAACACACAAAATGGCCAATGGATCTAAGGGCATGAGGGAAAGGGATATAAAGGTCAGATCTACTGGAAAGAGGTGTAGAAAACAACAAGAAACTAGAGGGAAAAATGATAAAAAATAGGTGGTGAAAGGCTACAACCTAAAGGGAAATGGAGGGAACCCTAAAGGAGGACCAAAAAAATTTGAAAAGAGGTGTTTTGGATGGATAAATAATCAATATGAAATGGATCTGAATGTGTAGGTTCAAATCTTAAAATGGCTAAAAAGCATTGAAATCTCAGAAGACTTGCTTAAGCTAAACTCCTCCTAAAAAGGTGGAAGCGTACTGAAGCCCTAAGGGGCTTGGTTCCTACTTCAACGAGTAAAACTAAGCAGGTATACATCCAAGATGGGTAAATATGGAGGTCAGACAACCCTGAATAGGGCCCCAAACAAATACTGAAAATCATAGAAAAAAATCCGACAAAAAAGTACAGTTCGCAAGTTCTGACCTGTTTTCCGCTGAGCTTGCAGTTTTTGGGCAGTTATTCGCTACCTAAGAGCCGAGGTTGTAGGTGTTGAGCCAAAAATTCTGACCTGCACTTCCGGTTGTCTCGGGAGCCGGTTTTAGAAAAAAGTGTCGTCTCTATTGTGGCTGATACCTGTTACCTACACAAAAGGCCCATAAATACATGGAAGTTAGAATTTATACTGTTTGAGGGTAAAAAATGTTAAAAACAACATCAAGGAATGCAAAATACGAAGCTGAAGAAAAACCCTAGGGGCTGAAGCAGCTAGTCATACAGGGATCTGAAAAATGACAGCGGTCGTAAATAAAAACCCTTGTGGAGTTTCTAGTTGTTAGTGTGAATTCTAATCGCAAGCGTATGAAAAAAATTCACTTTAGTTGTGCATAAAAAAAATCCTAACATCAAATGTGGCTGTCAATTTCCTTAGATCTGAAGTAGGTGATCATAATAAATGCTACGAAAATTCAGATCTATGCAGTTAAAGACATTAAACAACAAAAATAAACAAGAGTTTCTCCATACATCCAATAGACAAGACAATAATTTATAAAGATTTTTTTTTGTATTATGACACCTGGGAAGGGAACACAGAAAGATGTTACCAGTCCCCCTCAATGGGATGGGTTCTTGTATGTCCTCAGTGCTTCAGATCCAAGATCTCTCTCTCTTGATGGTGCATAAAACCCAGACAAAATGGAACTCAAAGGGAGTGATGAGCTCCATCATTAGACATATTTGGAGGGGTTAATAGTCACCTTTTTTCCTTCTTAGATCTCTTTTTCTTGCATTTTTATTATTATTTGGTTTTATGATGCTAGTATAGGTGGTGATTAAGGCTAACATACTCTGAGTGCCTAATACGAGGTTGAGTGCAGAAAATCATGATTTATTAAGCATTTTTATAAGGATTTTATCATAAAGTCTTGGAGGAGACATCAAAGAGAAATTATAGGAGGATTTTCCCGCCTCCTTAACTCTCAAAGGTAGCCGAAGGACCCCAAATATTCTCTCTAGCAATTCAAATTCCAAAGGCAGCCAAAGGATCCCTAAGGATTCTCTCCAGCAATTCGAATTCCAGAGGGAACTAAGCAACTCAAAGAGGAGTGCACCCAATCTTTGTTTACTTGGAGCCAAGTTGACTCAATCACCATTTTCTAGGAAGATGTTGGTAGCTACCTTGTAGAATAAATAGAGCAGAGCTAGAGCTAGGAATAGTTAGTCAGTTAGTCGATTCTAGTTGAAACTTGTTGCAAGCTATTGAGATTTTTATTATTTTACTCAGTGATCAAACTTTCCGAGATGTATGAGGTTATTCTTTTACGAAATCAGGAGACTAATTTCATTCGACTGATTTAAGTTTCAGAGAGATAGGCTCGTGGGTTAGGGCCAATTCCATGTGCCTCAACTTCTCTGCTGTTACCATCTTTTTCTTTCTGCCATTAAGCTAGTTTTATTTCTATCATTCAATTATTTCTTATTTTAATAGTTTCATTCTTTGTTTAGTTTTGATTTCAGTATATTGTTGTAGTTTTTCATTTGCTAGTGAGTAATAGAATAGAGGAGAAAAAACCAAAGAAGTTGTGGATCAATACCCCCTTCTCATCTCTGTCAATAGAGCTCGAGGAGGGAAAACCTTCCCACAGACCCAAAAACTATTTTTTGATCACTTTTTCTGAGATTAGAAGTAGAGTTGCATTACCATTATCCAGTGTCTTCCTTTGCATGGTATTTTCATGCATTTGTTTGTTTCTCGTGCATCGATCAGTAGATTTGTTTGTAGGAATTATTGCTAAAGCCCAGAGTAGCTCCATGGTGCTTCCCCACTTCATTTTCCATCTTTGTATTCGATTCCAAACACCTATGTTAAACTCTATTCCTTCCTTTCCCTCATCACAGCTACTGCACCTTTTTTAGTCACAAAACGCTTGAAAAACCATCCAAGGTTGAACTCCACTTTTCCTCCTCGAAATCCCCGCTACTGTACTTTGCAATCGCAATGTTTTTCCTTTCCCTTAAGACTTACCACAATCCCTTTTCGCACATCGCACTCCGCGGTGTTTAATTTTTTTTCCTTTACACTTACCGCTCGTTGTTGTCAATTGTGATATTGCAATATCACATATCATAGATCACACCTTTTCCCTTTTTCATTAAGACTTACCGCAGCTATCCACTGATCGCAATATTACGATCACACTTTGTGTTGAAAATGAAACAAGATGATGGAGCTTAGTGAAAAGAAGTCGCCTTCACTAAGTGGGCCCGCAGGCTATTTTTGGCGCAAAGTCTATTTTTAGACATATGGATCATGGTCTATGAGTTGTAGGATGCTATTTATGGATGATTGGTCGAGTTGGTAAAAATAGATGGACCTCTAATTTTAGACATTGGGCGGTTTCTATTTTTAGACTACCGGGCTAAAAATAGAACAGTCAAATATTATTAACCCTTAATAATATTTAGACTATAAACATTATCTTATCCTCTTGGAGCACTTCAGTTTGATGCTTGGATGTGGCACATGCAGCTGACAGAAGGAAATACGTTTTTCCTAAGGGTTAGTTGAGCTATTGCATGGTTGACTTCAGTTAGAACTCATGTGGCAGAGTTTGGTGGAGTTGTGTTCGGTTTAACTTAGTTGAACTAGTTGTATTTAGTCTAACTAATAAATACAATAGTGATGAGTGGTGTGAATTAATTATTAATTAATTCACTAATTATTAACTCATAAATCAACTAAAGAATACATCGGTTAACTCAGTGCATGGACAGTTCAGTGGAGACCAGTGTTAGAGGTGGGTGAAAAGGTGAGTCTAATATCAGTTGTGACTATAGCTGTGCATGAGATTTGCACACACATTGATTGAGATTGCCAACGAGGATTGCGCAGTACAAGCCAGTGGGATTCAAACTTGGATCTCATCATTATTCATCTTGGATTGCGCAGTAGAGGCATGCAGACAGGTGGAAGAGATTTGAACTTGTGACTTGTTCATATCTGAGCTAGTTTGTGTGTAGCATGTGAGATAGTGCTGAGAGCTATGAGGAGCTTTGTGCTATGTATTGTTACATGTTCTATATCATTATAATATACAGATAGTTGGGGGTTTTCAGCTGTAAGCTTTCCCCATTACATACTGTGTTATATGTGTGCTTGATTATGTTTTA
The DNA here is from genome assembly GCA_034641835.2 of Pinus albicaulis. Taxonomy (NCBI): domain Eukaryota; kingdom Viridiplantae; phylum Streptophyta; class Pinopsida; order Pinales; family Pinaceae; genus Pinus; species Pinus albicaulis. The sequence goes on from JAXQQM020087874.1 coordinate 5,512, forward strand.
ATGTGCGCATGCGACTACTTCTAATTTCCGCAAATTGATGATCAATTGTAGAAGAGGTTATGTATTATGCATGAAGCTCAAATAGTGTGTAATCAGGATAATCTCGGTGAATAATTCAACTATTATTCAAATTTCTACATGGTATCAGAGCGAAATTGATCATCAGATCTATTACAGTGATTACAATTTATTTCGGTAGACAGAGTCTGTAAGCGGGCCAGGTAGCCTCTGGATCCATCCTTTCTTTGAAAGGTGATATATCCAGTAAATTCCCCTACAGTCGATCTCTGTGCTAGAAATAATTTTTTCTCACATATCAGAAGCGGTTGAGTTTTGAGCTGGTGGAATTCGAATTTGCAGCAATGTTTTCTTGGTGTCGAAGTCAAAATGTCTTTCAACGGATTACGATTGGAGTATTCCCTTGAGGGAAGCTCGAATTATATTGCATGGAGAGACAGGATGGAGGCGGTGTTAGATGACAATGGGTTGAAGGAGTTCATAGATGCTGAAGTCCCAAAGCCTACTGATGCTGCTCAAGTTGAGGCTTGGCAAAAGAAGACAACGAAGTGTCGAAGGATTCTGTTGGAGGGCGTGAAGGATCACATTGTATCCAGCCTGCATGGAAAAGCTTCTCCATACTTGATGTGGAAAGCGTTGAAAGATTTATTCCAAAGCAAGAGTGACCAGAGGAAGTTGGCGCTCAAGGATAAACTCAGACACATAAATATGGAGAAAGGCGACAGTATGCCCAAGTACCTCACGAAGTTCATCCAATGTAGGGATGAGCTGGGAAGTGTGGGGGTGACTGTAGATGATGAGGAATTGGTGAGATTGGCTCTCCTTGGTCTTCCGAAGAGTTGGCATTCCTATCAGGACTCTGTCAATGGTCGGGAGAAATTTCCAGGATGGGAGTGACTTTGGTTGGATCTTGTGCAAGAGGAGATAAGGCGGAGTACCAGGGACGGATCTTCATCAAAGGCATATGATGAAGAAAATTGAGCTTTGGCTTCCAAAGCAAAGAAGGGGAAGAGCACGAAAGCTTCTCATTCTAGTGCGAAAGGCAAGAAGTAGGACATGTCCAAGGTGAAGTGCTTTCACTGTCACCAACACGGACATTATGCCACAAATTGTCCACAGAAGAAGAAAAATAAGCAGGCTGCTGGATCTGCAGTGGGAGAGGCCTTAGCCTCGCAGTTTGAGCTGGATTTTTCGCTGATCGCATGCTTGGTCTCAAGTGTGATGGGATCAGTATGGTTCTTGGACAGTGGTGCATCTTTTCACATGACAGGAGATCAAGATTTTTTTTCTAATCTAGATGAGAAAGATCTTGGAGTGCACATCGAGATGGGCGATGATGGTAGATATAGTGCGATCGGTATCGGTACCATTTCCTTTGAGAGGGAGTCTGGTAAACCCTTCATATTGAAGGAAGTGATGCATGTTCCAGGATTGAAGAAGAATCTTATCTCTGTGGTGATGTTGGAAGACAAGGGATATGATGTTGTCTTCAGCAAAGGAAAGGCTTTCCTGTGCAGTAAGACAACTGGAGAAACCCAGAAGATAGGGGTTCGAGTCAAGAACCTTTACCAATTGCAAGTAGATGGCTGCGCAGAAATGGCATGCAAGGCAGAAGGAGTGGTGAGCCGGGATGATGGTGAGCTGTGGCACCAGAGATTGGGCCACCTTCACCATGGAGCTTTGAAGATACTGCAACAGATTTCTACTGGGCTTCCTAAGGGCACTCTTGCGCAGTCAGATCAGTGCAAGGGGTGTACCTTGCGAAAATTTGTGAAAGCCACCTTTCACGAGAAGCATAGTCGCGCCACGACGATCCTTGAGAGAATTCACACAGATGTGTGTGTACCTTTCTCAGTAGCTTCGACAACAAAGCACAGGTACTATGTGATCTTTGTTGATGATTATTCTCGGAAGTGTTGGATCTTCTTCATGCAGAAGAAGAGCAAGACATACTCAAAGTTCTGTGAGTTCAAGGCGCTGGTTGAGAAGGAATTGGGGAAGCATGTGAAGGATCTTAGGAGTGACAATGGTGGTGAATTCATCTCTGGCGAATTCAAGGACTTTTGCGGTGGCGAAGGATTCGAAGAAGGCTCCTGGTAACTCCACCGCTTCCACGAGCGAGAAGGTGCTGCATGGGCGAGAACAGAACGATCGTGGGTCTTTGCCACGGGCGATGTTGCATGATCAGGGCCTACCCATTCACTTGTGGGCGGACATGCAATCTTTGCGATATATGTGAGAACCGTTGTCCTCACGAGATACTTGGCATGAGTACACCCGAGGAGGCATTTTTACGGTAAGAGGCACATTATTTCCCATTTGAGGATTTTTTGGTTCACTGTTTACATTCATGTGACGAAGGATGCCGAGGAAGAAATTTGGAGCCGGCCAGCGAGAGGTTGGGATACATGGGGTACAACGTGCGCCCCATGACTGTCGTGTTTATTTTCCAACGGAGTCACAAGATTGTTGTGCGGCCGGGATATCAAATTTCAGGAGGAGAAAGCCATGAAGTGTTCGCTTGAGAGGGAGCCACGCTTGCATGCAGATGAGGAGCTATTAGTTCCTAAGGATGAGCTTCAGGATGTGGATCAGCCACAAGAGGAAGTTCATGGAGTGGAAGAGACCACTCATGCAGCGCCAACCATCAGAGGGCGGAAGCGAACTACAGAAGCTGAGCGACTGGCTCAAGATGTAGAGAAGGTTGTAGGACCACCTACAGCACAGCGCAGACAGAGACAGTCACCGGACCGGTACACTGGATACATGGCTCTTGTGAGAAAATGTGTCGTGATAGAGCCATCCTCTTTCGAGGAAGATGTGGAGGACCCCGCATGGGTAGATGCCATGGTGGAAGAGTATGGTTCGATTGTCAGAAACAGTGCATGGGAGATTGTCCCAAGGCCGGAGGGGAAATTAGTGGTGGGTTCGAGATGGATCTACAAAGTGAAGCAGGTAGCTGATGGGAGTGTGGAGAAGTACAAGGCAAGATTTGTTGCCCGAGGCTTCTCACAAATAGAGGGGATCGATTATGAGGACTTTTGCACCTTCAAAGTATTCTTCCATAATACTCAGATCCAGCTTCCTTAGCGAGATGGTGCACATTCACCGCATGGATGTGAAGAGACCGCGTTCAACCCGAGTCATTGAGGAGGAGGTGTACATAGAGAAGCCTGAAGGTTTCGAGATCTTCAAGAACAGTCGCACGGTGCGTACTCAAGAGAGCATTGTATGGGTTGAAACAAGCACCTCGTGCTTGGTACACACGGATAGACAGTTATTTCACCGGACTTGGATTCTCCAAGAGTGAGGCGGATCCTAACCTATACCAGATTGTGGTGGAGGGTAAGTCGCTGATCATTGTACTTTATGTAGATGATTTGATTTTGACAGGTGATGAGCTGTTGATACTCTCATGCAAGGAGGATCTTGCAAAAGAGTTTGAGATGAAGGACTCGGGCCTCCTTCATTATTTCCTGGGATTGGAAATGGCAACAAGAACATTTGACCTCCATACTCACATGTGCCCGTGAGATATCGGGAGAAGTTCAACATGCATGGTCGGCAAGCCTCGGGTACTCCTCTCTCCCCGGTGGTTGGAGGAAGGAGGATGCTACCGGCTAGAGTGTAGTGATGCGCCACCGCCATCGGGGCCAGGGTCGCTTATGTATCTGGTCAATACATGACCCGATATATGTTATGCTGTTAACCAGCTTTCACAAGCTATGGTTAAGCCAACCAAGCTCTTCTGGAAGGCAGGCAAGCATGTATTGCGTTATCTTAGAGGCGCATCGGGATATGGATTGTGGTATAGACAGGAGGATGAGGTGAAGCTATGTGGCTTCACGAATGCAGATTGGGCAGGGAGCCCAACGGACAGAAAGAGCACATCTGGAGGGATCTTCAGTATCGGGTCGACAACATTTTCTTGGTACAGCAAGAAGCAGAGATCCGCGGCACTCAGTTTAGTAGAGGCCGAGTATATGGCAGCAAGCTTGGCTGCATGCGAGGCTATATGGATGAGGAAGATCCTGGTCGGGTTGTTCGGGTCATACTTGGAGCCTACTGTGATTTATTGTGATAACCAGAGTTGCATTAAACTCTCGGCTAATCCAGTATTTCATGATAGATCCAAACACATCGACACTGTGTACCATCATATTAGAGATCAGGTGCAGCAGAGAATCATGTTACTTTCATACATTCCCACAGAGGATCACGATGCTGATATCTTGACGAAGGCACTCACCAAGAGAAAATTCGAATACCACAAAGGCAGGATAGGGGTGGCAGATAATCCTTATCTTGTTGAGAGGGAGTGTTGATATTGTAACAAGATGATGAGCTTAGTGGAAAGAAGTCGCTTTCACTAAGTGGTAGGCTCGTGTCATTTTGGCGCAAAGTCTATTTTTAGACATATGGATCACATTCATGAGTCACAGGATGCTATTTGTGGATGGTTGGTCAAGTTAAAATAGATGGACCCTTATTTTTTAATATTTGGCGTGTCTATTTTTTTAGACCCACTAAAAATAAAGGCTGGGGCCCAAATATTATTAGCCCTTAATAATATTTGGACTCTAAACATTATCTTATCCTCTTGGAACACTTCAGTTTGATGCTTGGATGTGGCACATGCAGCTGACAGAAGGAAATACGCTTTTCCTAAGGGTTAGTTGAGCTATTGCATGGTTGACTTCAGTTAGAACTCATATGGCAGAGTTTGGTGGAGTTGATGAGACAATTGGTGGAGTTGTGTTCGGTTTAACTTAGTTGAACTAGTTGTATTTAGTCTAATTGATAAATACGCTAGTGATGAGTGGTGTGAATTAATTATTAATTAATTCACTAATTATTAATTCATAAATTAATTAAAGAATACATCAGTTAACTCAGTGCATGGACAGTTCAGTGGAGACCAGTGTTAGAGGTGGGTGAAAAGGTGAGTCTACTATCAGTTGTGACTATAACTGTGCATGAGATTTGCACACACATTGATTGAGATTTCCAATGAGGATTGCGCAGTACAAGCCAGTGGTATTCGAACTTGGATCTCATCATTATTCATCTTGGATTGCACAGTAGAGGCCGGCAGATAGGTGGAAGAGATTTGAACTTGTGACTTGTTCATATCTGAGCTAGTTTGTGTGTAGCATGTGAGATAGTGCTGAGAGCTGTGAGGAGATTTGTGCTATGTATTGTTACATGTTATCTATCATTATAATATACAGATAGTTGGGGGTTTTCAGCTGTAAGCTTTCCCCATTACATACTTTGTTATATGTGTGCTTGATTATGTTTTAATATGCGCATGCGACTGCTTCTAATTTCCGCAAATTGATGATCAATTGTAGAAGAGGTTATGTATTATGCATGAAGCTTAAATAGTGTGTAATCAGGATAATCTCAGTGAATAATTCAACTATTATTCAAATTTCTACACTCTGTTGCCTATACCACCGCCACGTCATCCCTATCGCAAATTGAATTTTTCCATTTTATCCCCATCGCATTGTTTAGTTGGGTTTTGTAAATACTTACCACTCTTTTCCTGCTAATTACGATATTTTTATCACACTCCGCCACCGATCCTCTCGCTACGTCATGCATCGCAATCAAAAACCACAATTCTTCCTCTTTTCTTTTAAACACTTACCGCTCACTTTCGCCGATTGTGATATTGCAAAATCGCAATGTCGCAACTTTTACCTCATCGCATTCTGCACTTCGCTCCCGCTCCTGAACAACACTTTCTCTATCCCTTTAATTTTGAAATATTGCGATTGTGATATCGCATATCGCAGCTTTTGCCTCCATCGCATCTCCTCCATCGCACTTTTCAATTTATTCCGATCCAAAGCCATTTTTGCGCTATAATAAGGTTTTACAAGGTTAAAACCCCGCTTTCCACTCCTAAGCCTTGTTTCATGCCTTAAACCCTCCATAGCCTCTTTAGACCTTTTTTGTCCTCCAAGATGCAAAATCAACACTCTTTCAATTAGGATTAAGTCATGGATGGCTTAGTTGCATGGGTAGGAGCATGGTAGATAAACCATAGGATAAATAGAGTGCATTTAGCCAATTGGCCAAGTTAAGTGTGGTTTAAATTAGTTTCCTTTTAGCAACTTAGTTTAGTTTTTTTCCAATCATTTCCTTTCAACAAATTAATTTAGTTTCTTTCTACCATTTCTTTTTAGCAATATAGTTTAGTTTATTTCCGTCATTTCTTTTCTGCAAATTAGATTAGTTTCATTCTTTTAATTTTTTTTCAGTAATTTAGTTTAGTTTCCTTTCTGTCATTCCCTTCCAACAATTTACTTTCCAGTTCTTATCATAGTTTTAAAAAAAAGCACCTTTTCGTAAAGCAGAAGAGGATGAAATGAACAGATTGCATCTTCTATGTATATAGCACTGTCACCGCCAAGTTTGTACGAACTCTGGGTTGATAAAGTAAAGTAGGGAAGTGATCTGAAAGGAGTGTATTAGTTCTGCAGTGCTAAGTGTCCTTTCAGTAATATAAACATGTACAATTTGTCTCCATATGTTTTCTTAAGGAATGAGAGTTTTAACCATGAAATATAGATGAATTAGTGAACTTTAAGGATGTAAATAAGCCTTAAAAACACTGAAAAATAGTGCATAATAGAGAAAAAAATTCACACATAAGTTTAACACAATAGGCATGATGAAGTAGTTCACCCCTCATGGGCTATATCCACTGGTCCACCTCCCAATGGCATGTCCCTCTTTGTCATTATGATCAAAATTGTAAATTACATATGTTTATAGGCCTCTAATGGCTTTTTTCTCTGCACCAATGGCTCCATAATGCTCAAATTAGTCTAGGTAGACTCTTGTTTCACCAGAATTGGTCGAAAATTGACCTCTCCATGCATTTTTCCCAATGATAGCTAGAAAAGCTCCACTAAATGTGGAGACAGGCAGTTAACTTAAGTTAAATTGATGGAAAACCCTAAAATTTAGGGGCGCACTGCAGAAATGGTTGGATGGTTTAGGATAACATTAAAGTTTAGTGGGGGGGGGGCGGGTGTCACATACCGACCCCGCCGTAACCTCCGCAACTAACTGTTTGAACTCCACCAAAAAGTTTGGAACCCAGAGTCTACATGGTTCTATGCTAATCATCGCATTTAAACTCTTTAACCCCTGCCATGTGATCACACAAATCCCGCCAAAGTTTTATGTCATGTTGCCGCCGATTAACAAGATGTTTACTACAAAGTTAGGTTATTGTTCTGCAAGTTCAGTAAATATGTAGCATGGCAATGTCAAAAACAACAATGGTTGGTTGACGGAATCAAGGAAAAAAATTTTATTTCATGAAAAGCTCCAATTAATGAAATTAGGGAAATTTTAGTGGATAAAGATTGGAAGAGTGGGGACAAAGTCTCCTCATTTTCATGTTCTAGATGTGTGGCTTGTCCACAGACTTCATCTAGGCTTGTAGGGTTAAACATGAGGATAGTATGTCTTAGGTAGGTATGTAAGCCTCCTATATACTTGAGCAAAGTGTCTTGGCTCTGCAAATCTACTCCTAAAAAAAGAGCTCTTCTCCTTAATTCTTGAGTATACTCTTGTACATTTTGTCCTTTCAATTGTTTAAAATTTTTCCAGTCCATTATGGCTTTCTGCGTGTGAGCTAATAGACAAAACTGTTGTTTTATTGTAGAAATGAAATCATTCCATGATAAGATAATCTTACCATATTTATTGATCTCCTCCTTTGTCTTGGCTTCCCACCAAACAAGTGTTGCACCTTCCATTCTTAATGAAGCTAGTTGGATTTTGGTTCCATCATCATGAAAATTTTGGATTCTCAAATAAACCTCCAATTGCCTAATCCAATTATCAAGCTTTTATGCATTGACTTCACCATTAAACATTGGAAATTCAAACTTAACATCCAGTTTTAGAAAACGAATTTTACCAGTGTTCTTTGATTTACATGGCTGATGTACTGAAGATGAAGTAGAGGATGCTGAGGATGAAGATGAGGGTGATGATGGTGGCTTTCCACTACCTCCATTTCCTCCATTTCCCTTCTTTGATTTATCTTCATCATTATGACCTCATGATGATCCCTGACCTTCCTTGTGAAGTTCTGATCCTTCTCCTTCTAGTCTTTCATTCCTTTCTTGATAAAGGACTCTCACCATTTTAGTCATGTCAAGGAATTCTTTCTTGAATATTATTTCTTCCTCTTTGGGATCCATATCTTCATGGGTTTCTTCTTCTCCTGGAGGCATTCTTGATGCTTCTTCTGCTTCTCTTGGAGGTGAACTAGGTGGTGGAGAATGTGGCAATTTTTCCCTCCTTTGTTGTGGCTCACTTTGAGAACCTCTTGCTTCCACCAATTTTCCTTCTCCTCTCTTAAGCTTGGGCCTAGTAAGCATGAAAACCCTTGCAAAAAGTTAACAAATAATTGCACATAAAAACACCAGAGATAAAACTCTGATACAAACTTGATCTAAAAGGAGTGTATTAGTTCTGCTGTGCTAAGTGTCCTTTTAGTCATATAAACATGTACAATTTGTCTCCATATATTTGCTTAAGAAATGAGAGTTTTAACCATGAAATATAGATGAATTAGTGAACTTTAAGCATGTATTTAAGCCTTAAAAACACTGAACAACAGTGCATAACAGAGAAAAAAATTCACACATAAGTTTTACATAGTAGGCATGATGAAGCAATTTACCCCTCCTGGGCTACATCTGTTGGTACGGCTCCCAATGGCATGTCCCTCTTTTTCATTATGCTCAAAATTGTAAATTACATATGTTTATAGGCCTCTAATGGCTATTTTCTCTGCACCAATGGCTCCAGAATGCTCAAATTAGTCTAGGTAGACTCTTGTTTCATCAAAATTTGTCTAAAATTGACCTCTCCATGCATTTTTCCCAATGACAGTTAGAAAAGCTCCACTAAATGTGGAGACAGAGAGTTAACTTAAGTTAAATTGATGGAAAACCCTAAAATTTAGGGGCACGCTCCAGAAATGGTTGGACAGTTTAGGATAACATTAAAGTTTAGTGGTAGGGTGGTCACATACCAACCCTGTCGTAACCTCTGCAACTAACTGTTTGAACTCCGCCGAAAGGTTGGAACCCAGAGTCGACACGATTCTGTGCTAACTGTCGCATTTAAACTTTTTAACCCCTGCCATGTGATCACAAAAATCCTGCTAGAGTTTTATGTCACGTTGCTGCCAATTAACCGTTGATTGCTACGGTTTACAACTCATGTGAACGACTTGGAATTGACTGCGAGAAGTTAAGTTTTCTGTTGTGGTTAGAGCATAGGCCAGGTTTCTGGGCGCAAGGACACATGAGAAGGAGGGGGGGGGCACTGGCCCTTTGGGGCTGGCCTCCCCAACCCCAAATGCAAAACATATAACATTGAAATAGTAGTGGCACCCTATAGGGGTAGGAAACACCCCAAAGGTGGACTAGTCAAGCTATTCGTGCCCATGCTCGAGGTTTTGGGTTCGATTCCTATAGCCTCACAAAAATTTTAATAGACCATCCTAAGGACACGTGGTGGCCTGCGGGCTTGCCACATGTCACTCAAAAATTGGCCAACCAAAAACTCATCAACGGTCCAAATTCCTCCGTACCACCAAAATCCAACGGCCTCGATTGAGCCATGTGGTATGATCCTGTTGGCTGAGTAAAACTGGAATATTCCAAGTATATACTTGCAGAATGTACTTGCATGCTAACTGGGCAATTAGTCACAAAATTTTTTTGTTTGGGAAAATGGACAGAACAAGATATCTTCCTCATACGACATCGGTTTTTCGAACCATTCGTGGCGTCGAAATCATTACGACGAGACCTTTCTAGTCGCTCGGGTTCATAATTGTTTCGAGCACTTTAATTTTTTAGCATAAGAGATGATCTCCTGATCAAGCAGCCACTGGGAGTTGCAGCACTCTTGGTGCAATACTAGGGCTCACCAGGGAGCTCACAAGAAAAAGTAGAAAAAATATGACAATGATGGAGGATCAAAGTCATACCAAAAGTATAGATCAAAAGGTGATCTCAAGGCAACAAAAGGTAGTGAGTGAATAGAAAACCCTTCTATTTATAACAAAATATTTAGTTAGTCTACATACTAGTGCATAATTAAAATATTATTAACCAAATCTAGATCCAAATTTCATGGAATACTTTATTATATTTGTTGGAGGGAAAAGGAATTTGAAATTGGTCAAATCCCTTTATTTAGAAATAATAAATAAATAAATGATTTATTTATTATTTCAAGGATGAGGTTAAGGAATAATTAAATGGATAATGATTTATTCAATTATTTATAAATGATTTAGTCAAATTTAACAAGGAATATTATTAAATAATGATTTAAATAATTATTCCTAGAAAATAATAAGAAAAATAATGATTTATCTAATTAATTTCCCTGTTTTGGGTTAAATATGACCAAGAATATTAATTAAAAAGTGGTTTGGTTAATTATCCCTAGAGGAAAATCAAACAAATAATGATTTATTTAGTTATTCCTCACAGGGTTTCCTGTTTAGACCAGAAATAACTTAATAAACTATGGGTTATTAAATTATTTCTCATAGTGAAAGAAATTTTACTATGGTAAAATTGGTCTTACATGGTGTACTTTGGTCCATCTAATAGTAATAGGTTAGATGACAAAAAATTGGTGTAACACCAGCTACAGATCCTGCAACCTTCTTGTTCTTATTTTTTTGTGGACAGTTAGTAGCATAATGGCCATGCTCGTGATAGTGAAAACACTTCACCTTGGACATGTCCTGCTTCTTTCCATTTTTGGACTCAGATTTGGAATGAAATTTCTTCCCCTTCCATTTATTCACCTTGGAAGCCAAAGCACAATCTTATTCATCTTCATTCTTAGATGAAGATCCATCTCTGGTGTTCTGTCTGAATTCCTTCTGCACCAAATACGACCACAGTCGTTCCTAATCTGGTAGCTTTTCCCTTTCGTTGACAGAGTCTTGATAACTATGCCAACTCTTGGGAAGTCCTAGGAGAGCCAAGCTCACCAAATCATCATCAACGACAATTATACCAATGCTCCCCAGTTCATCCCGACATTGGATAAAATTTGTTAGATATTTTGGTATGGATTCACCTTTCTCCATCTTGATATTCCTGAGTTTATCTTTGAGTTCCAATTTCCTATGGTCGCTGCTGCTCTAGAATAGATCCGTCAAATCCTTCCACATTGCATATGGTGTAAATTTCCCATGGAGGCTTGAGACAATGTGGTCTCGTACTCCCTCCAATAGGATCCTCCTTTCCTTTACCACTTTCTTTTTCCATGCATCAAGATTTGTAGCATTTGTCACATCGGGTTTAGGAACATCATTGTCAATAAATTTCTTCAAGCCATTGTATTCGAGTACAAAATCCATCCTGTCCTTCCAAGAAATATAGATTGAGATGCCCTCGAGTGCATACTCCAACCTCAAGCCAATGAAAGCCATTTCGACCTTGAATCAGTTGTAGCACCAAGAAATTCTTTTTGCAAATTCGAATTCTATCCAGTTACAAAATAAACTCCTTCTTCAAAATTGTGATTTCTTGTGCTCTGATACCATGTAGAAACTATACAACAAGCATTTATATCATGGATTCAACCTGATCTAAAAATTTACTAAAGTTAAATACTAAATCGCTTCTACAAATCAATTGCGGAATTAAAAACACAATCGCCATTCACATGAAGTAAACAAGAATCAATCAAGCTAAAACACAAATAATTTCCCGGGGAAAGCTTGCTGCTAAAAAACCCACTATCTTCTATTGTATATTCAACATGGAATCATGAAACAATTACATACAACTCTTCTCACAAGAGCCCTCATGTACTCATCTAATTGTCTCACACTGTCATACATAAAACTGACCAATACTTAGCCAATTGACTACCTCCCGATAGCCTGCCTTTCTTGCGCAATGCTAATGAATGAAATCCCTAAATTATATCAATTTTAGACTTCATTAACTGCACATGTATCATGGGCACTCCAATGGGTGTTTGGTTGCGTGGGTGCAACCCAATAATCCTACAACTGATAGTCAACTCCCCTTTCACCTAGATCTCAATTGGGTCTCCACTAGATCTGACATGCATGAACCTAATAATAGTAAATCCTCAATTGCATGTGATATCACTAATTGTGAATTAATTAATATTTAATTCACTTGTTCTCTCACTAGTGTATATAATAGTTACAACTAGCACAACTGAGTTAAACTGATTACACCCTGCATTAACTAATGCACCACTGCACTTCAAACTCTATTACAACTATAATTACTCTGCATGCCTCACCAACTACCTCTAACTTGAAATTCATGAGCTAGCTGAGTTTATCACTCTTGGTTAACTATTAAAAGTTATTTTGAGACTAGATTACATTTTATTGTCCAGCTTAATTAAGGGATAACTAAAATAGACATGCACCAAATTTAGCCCTGTGGGCCCCACCCTAGTGTAGGTGCTTAATGGACTAGGCATGTGTGTTGAAATTTTCTTGTTGAATTTCAACACGATTGTAATTGGTTTCCAATTTTTTTATAATAGATTCAAGTATTTTTTTTAGCATATTACAAGATTAGTTGAATCTATGTGGATTTTCTACATGGTATCAGAGAAGGAATCACTATAGAGGAGAAGAATGTGAGTTTGTTTTGAACAGGTGAATCGAATTTACATATTTATTCTTCAAGACCAGTAGTAGATTAGGATGTATTTCTGTGGATTGAGACTCGAATATTCCCTTGAGGGTAGTTCAAATTACTTATCTTGGAAGGACATGATGGAGGAATTGTTGGAGGAAAATAGACTGAAGGAATTTAGAGACAATGATATTCCCAGGCCCACAATAGAAAATGCTCAAAATCTTGATGCATGGAAGAAGAATGTAGCAAAGGCGAGAAGGATTTTGTTAGAAGGAGTTAGATATCATATTTTCACGAACCTCCATGGAAAGGAAACTCCATATGCTATGTGGAAGGCCTTAACAAATCTGTTTTAGAATAGCAGTGACCACATGAAGCTGGCGCTGAAGGAGAAGCTCAGAAAGATCAAGATGGATAAGGGCGACATGATACCAAAATACTTGACGAAGTTCACTAAATGTCGAGATGATCTTGGAAGTGTTGGTGTGATAGTTTTCGAGGATGATTTGGTGATCTTAGCACTTCTAGGCCGTCCCAAGAGCTAGCACAGATACCAAAATTCAGTGCATGGGAGGGAGAAGCTACCAGAGTGGGAGTGATTATGGTTCGGCTTGGTAAAAGAAGAGATTTAGAGGAATACCAAAGATGGGTCCTCATCAAAGAGTGATGATCAAGAGAATAGTGCCTTGGCTGGAAAGTTGAACAAAGGGAAAGGGAAGGTGTCCCATTCCAAATCATATTTTGGTCAGGCAGACAAGAAGCGAGACTTTTCAAAGATAAAATGTTTTCATTGTCATGAGCTTAGACACTATGCTACAAAGTGTCCGCACAAGAAGAATTGCAAGAATCCCTTAGGAGGAGCGACAGGTGAAGCACTTGCTTCATAGTTCGAGTTGGATTTCACTTTCATTGCATGCATGGTGTCGTCATTCATGGGTTTGGTGTGGTACTTAGATAGTGGAGCTTCATTCCATATGACCGAAAACAAAGAATTCTTCAGTAGCTTGGAGGAGAAGGATCTCCAGATGCACATTGAGATGGGATATGAAAAGAGGTATAACACGACCGACATAGGTAAAATTACCTTTTAGAGGGATTCTGGTACTCCTCTCACATAAAAATATGTCGTGTATTTTCTTGGTTTAAAGAATAATATTTTTTTTGTTATGTTGGAAGACCGTGGCTATGATTTGATATTTAGCAAAGGAAAGGAATTCCTTCATCACAAAGCCACGAGACAGGTGAAGAAGGTTTGGATTCGAGTAAAGAGCCTCTACAAATTAAATGTATAATATTGTGTTTCCTTAAGCACGAAAGTAGAGAAGTTGGAGAGTCGAGAGGTGAGTTATGGCACAAAATATTGAGCCATCTACACCATGGTCCTTTGAAGATCATGCAACAGATTTCTATAGGACTTCCCAAGGGTACACTTGAGAAACGAGATACATGCAAAGGGTGTACATTTGAGAAGTTCACCAAATACACCTTTCATGATAAGGAAAGTCAAGCAAAGGCGATCCTTGAGAGAGTTCACCCAGATGTGTGCGGATTGTTCTCGAGAGCCTCCACAACAAAACACAGGTATTATGTGATTTTTGTAGATGAATTTTCACGCAAGTGTTAGATTTTATTCATTTAGAAGAAATATTAGACGTTCTCAGAGTTTTGGAAGTTCAAAGCACTTGTTGATAAAGATACAAGGAACAAGGTGAAGGATCTCATAAGCGAAAATGGTGGATAATATGTCTCGAACGAATTCAAGAAATTTTGTGCTTCAGAAGGATTTCAACAGGAATTGATAACACCTCATAACCTACATTAGAATTGGGTTGCAAAAAGGAATAACATAACTATTATGGGAGCAACACGAGTAATGTTGCATGATCAGGGACTACCGTTGCATCTGTGGGATGATGCATACAACACAATTGTATTTGTGCAGAACAGAAGTCCTCATCGGATACTTGGAATGAGTACACCAGGGAAGGATTTTCCATGTAAGAAAATAGATGTGGTGCATATTAAAAATGTTTGGTTCATGAGGTTATTTCCATGTAACCAAAGATGCCAGGAAGAATCAAGATCCAACAACTGAGTTGGGAATATTTGTGGGGTACACTGATACACCTCACAACTAATGGGTGTACTTTCCAGCACACAAGATGAAAATGGTCAGAAGATATGTGAAATTTGATGAAGAGAAGGCCATGTGAATTTACCTTGAGAGGGAGGTTCAGTTGCATGTAGTTGAGGATCTCTTAGCTCCAAAATAAGAACCTTAAGATGTGGAGCAACCACAAGCAGAGGAACAGAGAGTGAAAGAAACCACTCATGCAGATCCATCTGGAGATGGAAGAAAGCACACTAGAGAGGCTGACAGGTTGGTGAATGCTAGAGAGAATGTGGGAGCACCCACATCATAGCACAAGTAGAGAAGATCCTCAGAGCGGTACACTGACTACATGGCTCTTATGAGCGAGAGTGTAGAGACAGCACAATCCTCTTTCGAGGAAGAATTGAAAAAACCAGTTTGGGTTGATGCCATGGTTGAGGAGTATGACTCCATTATCAGAACCAGTGCATGTGAAGTTGTCTCGAGAATGGAGGGGAAGTCAGTTATAGGATCCACGTGGATCTACAAGGTGAAGAAGGAAGTAGATGGGAGTGTAGAGAAACACAATGAAAAATTTGTTTCGAGAGGGTTCTCTGAGGTGGAGCGGATTGATTACGATGAGACCTTTGCACCATTCGCAAGGTGCTCATCAATCAGATCCATCCTTGCACTTTTAGTGCAGATGGGATGGTAGATACATCAGATGGATGTAAAGACAACCTTCCTCAATGGGGTGATTGAGGAAGAGGTGTACATTGAGTAGCCATAAAGTTTTGAGACCTTCAACAAAGACTCACATATGTGCAGACCCAAGAGAGAATTGTATGGGATGAAACAAGAACCTCGTGCTTGGTACACCAGGATCGCAAACTACTTCACCGAGTTGGGCTTCACGAAGAGTTAAGAAAATGAGAACCTTTACCATATTGTGGTAGAAGGTAAATTTTTTATCATTGTACTTTATGTCGATGATTTTATACTGATGAGTGATGAGAAACTCATCAATTCTTGCAAAGAGGATCTTCTAAGAGAATTTGAGATGAAGGAAATGGGGCTCTTGCACTATTTCTTGGGGTTGGAAAATTTTCAAAGAGATGGGGAGATATTTGTATCTTAGGTCAAGTATGCCAAAAAGATTCCGAAGAATTTTTACATTGAGGGCAGCAAACCCATGGAGACTCCTCTAGCAGGAAACTAGAGGAAGGAGGATGCTACGTCAGGTGAAGTAGTAGACGCTACCATCTACAGGCAGCTTGTGGGTTCACTCATGTACTTGGTGAACACACAACCATACATATTCTATGTGGTTAACTAGCTTATTCAAGCTATGGTTAAGCCTACCAAGCTCTTTTGAAAGGCAGGAAAGAATGTGTTGAGATACCTCAGAGGCACTATAGAGTTTGGGCTATAGTACAGTCGGACAAAGGGAGTGAAGCTTCAAGGCTTCACAAATGCATATTAGGTAGGGATTCCATCTGACAGGAAGAGCACATCAGGGGGCATCTTCAGCATTAGATTCATAGTAGTTTCTTGGTACAACAAGAAGAAAATATCAGTTGCATTCAGCTCAGCAGAGGCAGAATTTGGATGAGGAAGATACTTGTTGGTTTGTTTGGTCGACAGGTGGATTCAACGGTGACTTATTGTGATAACCAGAGTTGCATAAAACTCTCATTTAGTCTAATTTTTCATGACAGGTCCAAGCATATTTATATCCAGTATCACCATCTCAATGATAATGTACAAAGGAGAATTATGTCATTAGAGTAAATTCCCATGGAGGAGAAGGATGAAGAAATCTTGATGAAGGCACTATCAAGAGGAAATTTTGAGTTCCACATAGGAAGGATCAGTGTAGCAGATAATCCATTTCTTGTTGAGACGGAGTGCTGAAATTGGAAACAAGAAGAGGCTTCTAATTTAATTTTCCCTTAATTAAATTAGAAGGAAATTGTAATTCCACATCACATGACAGCTTGTACGAGTTAACTGAGTGGGAAGAGTTAGTTACCTCAGTCAATTCAATTTTGGGGTCAAACTAGAGGCATGTAGAGTTTGCTCTAAGTTTTAGGGTGTCTAGTTGCAGTTTATTTTGAGTTGTAATTGTTTAACTTAATTATTTGAGTTAAAATTATTTTAATTAGCTCTTACTGATGAATGAGCTAGTGAGAGGTCCGGTGAATTAAATCTGATTTAATTCACATGCAGTGGTCAATTATATAAATGATAATTCACTCTAAATAGATGTTGCATGTCAGTTTTAAGGAAGGCCTAGTTGATATTGGATTTAAAGGAAAGTAAACTATCAGTTGTATAATTATAAAAGTGTACATATCATGCATGAGGTCAGCAGGATGCCTTGGATGTATTGCGCAATCAATTAGTGGGAATTTCCTAATTAATAGGGGCTCAATTCCCTCAGGAATGTGTGAGAAAGGTTGGTTAGAAAGTAGAAATTTTACCAATGGATTCAATCTGATCATGTACTGTAATAAAACAACATACTTAATCCTTCTACTACATTTGTGGAATATAAGACATGATCACTAAATCACATGCAAGTAAGAGAAAGAAGTAAATCAATCACACAACACAAGACTTTCCTCGAGAAAGAAATTTCTCCAAACCCCTCTATCTCGATTGTATAATAATCCAAGGAATCATGAAATAATACAATGCATTCTTGCTCACAAGAATCTGTTGCACTCTACCAATCGTCTCACACTGATCTAGGAAAAATTGGACAAACACATAGACAATTACTTGCCTTCCTCCAACCTTCCTTGCTCATGCAATTCCTAGAGAAATAAATCCCTATTAAATAAGAATTCCAACCTTCCTTGATTGCACAATCCATCATGGGCATCCTATGGTTTTATAACTGCACCTGGGAAATTTGCTAATAATACAACTGATAGTTATCTTCCCTTTAACCTTTGTCTCAACTGGGTCTTCATCAGAATTGACATGCATGCAACTAATAATAGTGAATAATCAATTATTTGATTGATCAATACTTGTGAATAAATCTAATTTAATTCACTGGACCTCTCACTAGCTCACTCAGTTAAAACTAGTTAAACTGGTTTTAACTCAGTTAATTTGAGTTAATTGATTACACCCACGCCACACTAGTGCATTAACTACAACTGTACCCCAAAAATAATAGAATCACTCTACATGCCTCACCTTTGACCCTCAACTCGAAATTCTTGAGCAAACTTAGTATTTATGACTTAGTTAACTGATACAAGTTGTTATGAGATAAGATTACAATTTATTTAAGGGAAAAATAAATTAGACACATATTTTCTTGTTGATTTTCAACAAGGAATCGGTTAAGTATTAGACCAAACTTGATTAGATCAGAGTGAGACAGTCAGAGATAATGTAGAGAGATATCAATCCTGAGAGAAGAATTCTATTGTTTCATATTCTTGACTTAATGCAATATAGAAATAACATGGTTTTTGGCTGAGCCCTTCCCTAGATACATATTTGTGTTGTGTGATTGAAATTATTTCTCTTTCTTGTTCATGTGATTGTGCGATCGTAACTGGTTTCCGCAATTTGTAGAATAGATTCAAGTATTTTGTTTTAGCATACTACAAGATCAATTGAATCTTTGTGGATTTTCTACATTCATATCTCATGAATCTGAGAGTTTGGACAGAGAGAAAGAGATCCCCCCCGCAGTCAAATAATAATCATCTAGCAATAATAACAAGTGCACCTAATCAAGGAGTGTGGTTGGTGGAGAAAAAGAATGGAAAAAAAGGAAGCTAAGTGATTTTTATCACACTTAGCCCCATAAAATGATGTAATTTTTATTTGTTTCTTTACTTGCTTCAGCTCCAACGCTAATATGATCGAATCCATTCAAGAATGTATAAAATGTAATTTTGTTCCTGGATTTTAATCTTGAATAAAATTAAGGTTTTTCCTTCCGAAAAAAAATCACATTAAAAGAAATTTAAATAATGATAATTCATATTCCTAATCACCAACACAGATCCATCTTCACTGTGAATCTACCAAGCGCCTAGAGGGATCAAATCTCTTACTCATATAAAAATTCTTTAAGATGAAAACCTCTTTTTGAGAGAGATTTTATCACACACACTCACACACACACACACACACACACACACACACACACACACACACACACACACACACACACACACACACATATATGTTGGTTAATTCATAAAAAATAAAGAATAATATTGAATATGTTGGCTCAATTAAACATAGGTTGACTTTTATTACATGAAAATGTCGCATGAAATTGGAATACTTACAAAACTAAAATTCCAACTCTTATTACGTGAAAATGTTGCATGAAATTGGAATACTTACAAAACTAAAATGCCAATTATTATTATGTTTAAAATGTAGCATGAAATTGGATTACTTATAAAACTAAAATGTTGACTCTTATTACATGCAAAATGTTCCATGACATTGAAACACTTACAAAACTAAAAAATTACCTGAAATATTTAATTTGGTGTGAGATCAATTTTATCAAAGTAAAAAAACAATTAGTATTTTAGATATATAAATTAAGCAAATTGATATCATGCTTCAAAATATTTTGGTCTAAGTTAAATTTTCTGAAAGAAAAAAACAATAAGTATTTTTGATATATAAACTAACATGTTTAGTGAAGGATCAATTCTCTTAAGATGCAAATGTTGATAAGATGGATAAAAAATAGGTTTTCCTCTTAAGAGATTTGTTCCGAGTAAGATATTTTATCCCTCTCACCACTTGGGAGTTAAGATGGATGTATGTTGGGTGTTAGAAGAAAAACTTATGTTTTTTAAATGGAGGATCATATTGAAATAATATTTATATCTAATATAGATGTGGAGGAGGATTTTGAATCTTGGATTTCAAACACTAGAAACACAAGGACTAGGAAAAATAGATACATGTAAATGATAGATCTATAGTAACAATTGAAGACTATCATAGGGAAGATATTGGTTGAGCAAGAAATTTTATTGAGATTAGATGAAGTTCTATGGCATTTGAAAAGGATAAATGAAAAGGTCAATGTGCTTGTTAAAAAGCTAGCAAATTTGGTGTTTACTAACTCCACTAAAGACACAAGCCCTCCTGAGAACATTCAAGTAGACTCTTCCTCTAAGTAAATGATATTTCTATTTTTTTTGTTTTTTGTTTTGTTTAGTTACAACAATTTGACTATTATCATAAGTACTAAAGATTATTAGTCTCTTTATATTTTATTAAGCATTCTCAAATTATGTTATCTAGTTAACTTTGTGACATTGTATAAACAATTTATGATAGTTAAAGTTCTGCTTTTGTGCTATTAGTCGTTTCCCTATTGGCAGACCAACCAGAAAGGCATGTACTTTTTTTTTGCTATGTTATAATTAGAAATGTCGCCTAACTTAACAAAAAAAAATGGATTCACAAATATATCTCCTTTTACATCAAATTTTATTTATCTATTTATCTCTCTATATATGTATGTATATACATATGTACTTATATATGTATAATAAGTTTAGATTAAGAGACAAATTCTAAAAAGATCAAAACATATATGTATGTATTATATATGTATGTACGTACATACATATGTACATATGCACATACACACATATGTACATACTTACTTACATATATACATACATATTTTTTAAAATATATAAAATAGTTAAAGTGATTTAAATTAAGCTTGAAAAATAAATTTGTTGATTATTACTTTATTTTTATGATATATAGAAAAGCTTATAAATGATAAACTAGTCATACAATTTATATTTAGATTGAAATATATTTATAAATATAAATACAATCTTTATATTATATTTTCAAATAAATTATTTTATATCCATCAAGATTTGAACTAGAGTAGGGAAGTTAATTATAAGTTTATTCTTCTGACTTTATATTTTAAAATTTCTAATTAAAACTTTAAAGCGATTAATTTCACTAAATTATAGAATTTTGTACACAACATAAAAATAACATCTTTATTCTTACATAAAACTAAAATTATGAAACTTTAATCATAATTGAAATTTATGCCAAAGTCATATATGTTTTTATTAGATATATTACTAGTAAAATCACATTAAAAATATTAGTGTGATTGATATAACACTTCATAAATATAACAACACAAACTATTGCAATATAAAGAATGTCTTACCAATGCACACATTTAATTGATTAACAATGTATAAAAAGGTTATGGGTCAATTTTAAGTTGAGAAAAAAAAAGGAATTACACATATCATTATAAAATGGACCATTTCGATAAATAAAATTTTCTTATATATAAATGAATGCTATAAATAATAATGAGGAACTTTTAATGGAGGAACTTATTAGAATTGGAATAATCTCAAATCCCTAGGAAATTGGTGTGCGGGGAACCACGTGGAAAGAATCTAATTTCTTAAATTTATTAAAATTTAATGCAACCTAACAAACTCTGTAACACACTACAGTCGATAAGCATTCAGATGAATCATATGCTAAGGATATTCCCTTCAGAATCAAGCTATGCCATCAAATAAAAAAATAAGAAAAAGTCAACAAATCCTCATCCACCTTAAGTTGAAATAAGAAGTGGTAAATATTTATTCGTTTTGTGTTCAATGTGTGGAATTCCATGATATGTACTGGTTATTTTAATTTTCAAGTGAGTGGTTTAATTTTATTATTTAAGAAATTGTTAGTTAGTTGAATTTAAAAGTTTTGGCCTGGCTAAGATAGCTTTTAGATTAGTGTGTGGTTGAGATACTATCCTAACTTATTACACTTTCTAGCTAAAATATTCAATATATCTTAAGAACAAGTTTGATGTATAAATATACAATATTGTGTGTACAATAATAACTATTATCCACAATTTTATCTAATATTTTAACTTAAACTATAAAAAGTGTTGATTTTTCATAAGAGAAATGGATCTTCTAAGCTAATATTACTTTCCAGTGACTTCTTAATCAAGTTAACTTGTGTCACATATATCACTAAGAAATTATACATATAAAATAACAGCAGTAATGCAATAATGATAGTAGGTCTGTAAAGAGATAGCCAAGCACAAAAGAGATGCAAATTTACCTTGGGAAAACCCAACTCTGGAAAAATTCAACAACCTTTTCTTAGGAGAAATTGTTCAATTCAACAAAAGTATGATCTAATAATCTCAGCTCAAAATCAGTCAACCTAGACCAAAAATTCAACATAAGTGAAACCTGATCAAACATGCTGAAATTTGGCCTCCTACAACTGCCTAAAAAGCGTCGTCAACTTTGCCTCGAAAAGTCTCGGTCAACATAGGTCAAACCAAACTCAGAAAAACTCATTCAAAGTTAGTCAAACATCCATTCAAACTTTTATCTTATCTCTCTCCTTTGCATGTGTGAACAAAAGAACAAATGTTTTTTTGATGATCCAATTTTTTTATTGTGTCCAAATGATTGAGGTTGAGTTTGTATTTATAGTGGTCTAATAGTGCCTAAGGGGCACATCTCCTTATGCTGGGTCGATTTTTCATTTGGGACCAATCTGATCCGTCAAATTAAAATTTTAAAATTTTTATTTTCCATCTTTTTCATGGGCCTACTTATAGCTGGGGAATGTCTCCCGTAGTTACCCAAAAATCAACACTCCCTCTTAACTAGGGACGTATTCTCATTGACTTCCTCAAATGTTCACTTTGTTGAAAAAATTCTCCATCCTAAGAAAATATTGAATGAACATGCCATGTTAATGTATCCATCCACTTCATGTTCTATTCCAGAACCATGTGGAAAGAATATTGCATCATCATCACACAAAGGATCTAACTATGTGAAATTAGGCTTAATTGCATCAACTGGAATTTATTTTTCTAACTTATACATTTTATTTGTATTAAAAAAAATAATTAAGAAAATAATGATTAATTCACTACAACAATCTTCAATAATAAATATAGGAACTGAGAAAATAATGCAAACACATAAAATTACTGACACCAATATTTTTTGAGAATTTTCCCTTGAAAAACCTTAATGTGGGGAAAACTAGTTTTGCAGATAAGGGTTTATATTATTAATATTTCTTCAATGAAATTTAGAAATATAACAATTGCTTGCCTCTCACTGGAAATTCTCTAGCATACGATGTCACGAACAAGGTTCATCTACCCAAAAGTTAAATACTCCAGAAGACTTGGAATATTGAAGATCTCCATTGAAGATACAAGAATATATATTAAAATGTTTGAATGAAAAAAATATTGCAAATGAGAGTGAGGGCTCACTTATATACCCTAGGAAGGTACATCTTCACCAACGATCATGTACTTAGGGACATACCTCTTCATTAACTAATTGCTAGTTAATTACTCATTATTTATTATTAAAATTGTTTACATTATTTGTATCTCTCTCTCTCTCTCTCTCTCTCTATATATATATATATATATATATATATATATATATATATATATATATATATATATATATATATATATATATATATATATATATATATATATATATATATATATAGCATTGTTTTCCTCTTCAAAAATATTTTTCCTCAAAGCTTATTGATGAAATGCTTGATCTCTTTTTATGTTTTGAATGTCTTCTCATCTCAGAACTATCATCTTCATTCATACAAAATGATATGATCCTTTGAGTGATAAACAAAATTGTCAATATGAGAATGGAACTACCCATCCTAAATAAATATTATGTGGAATCTTGTGGTTATTGGATACTTTGTGTCAATTGTTATCATAAGACTGAATTGCACTGACATTAGTAGTCTTTAGAACATAAGTTTGGTTTTTATGTTCTGAGTGATACAGTTTCATAGATTGATTGAGATATTCATTCTTATGATTTAGACGTAGATAAAGACTTCTTTTGGTTTGTATTTTCCTTATCATGTGGGTGACAATATTCTAATTTAATTCAGGTTATGATGTCGTCAACTTGGCTACAAAATATTCACTTGGAAAGTTTCATCGTCTCAACTTAAATTTCTTTATTTGAATATTTAGATGCTTCCTTCTCAGTAAGTTTTATACCTTATTTTATAGCGACTTCTTGTCCTTCTTAAGCTTCTTAATTTGTGTTAGTAATTTTTCACTATGGTCCTTAAGCCGAGAAACTTATTCATTTCAATCAGTAGTGATTTTTCAATTTATTTTTGCATATTTTGTAATACTTTTTTACCTTCTTGAAAATTTACTTTTGAAATATTTTGTATGTCTTTTGGTGTTACTGAATTTTACTTCAATGTATCATGTTGTAGTTTTATTTTATTTTATTTTTGTATGAAAAATTAAAAAACTTATTTTTTGTAGTTAGGATGAAGGACCCTAGAGTTTCCATCTAGGGTGAGCCCAAAACAATGTCACTATTGTAAAAAAATAAGGTTTTCACGGTGAATTGTGAGATAAAATTATTGTCCCAAATACTTAGTTGTAGATTGTTTATGTCGTATTGTTTGTCACTTGTGTCAACAAAATTTGTTTCAATTATATTTGATTCAGGAATCACTAATTGGTTAGCACATTTAGTACTAACATAATTTATATCTTCAGTAATACTAATAGATATTATAATATCTCTTCCCGCGAGTGATTATTTTATTTTAAATAGTGTACTAACACATTTACTAAAGGTTTTAGGAAGTATTTTATTACTGGTCTCCATTTTTCTTTTTCTGATGAGGTTTAGGGTTTTAAAAATATTCCTCCTATATACTTTCAGAAATATCCCTTATGACGTTGGAAATATAATAATTATTTCCTTTGATTTTATAAATAACTTCACAATGTCTTGGTGAATAAACAATGTATACTTTGAGTTCAATAGGAGGAAAAAATGGGGAGCGCAAACGAGGTCGGCGGGTACCCTAATTTCTACTACTCTGAACTACTGGCTGTTGCGGTGGTGGCATACCATGGAGGGATAACTGATGAGATGAAAACCTCTGCTATGCAGGCTCTTGGCCTCGCACCTAAGACACATGGGTGGTTTTTTGGGTGAAGCTCTACCCCTTTCCGCTCGGAGGCTGATCTTACCTTCTCCATAGACCACTTGGTTCACTGGCCTTGTCGAAGGACGGCTGCACAACACGCTCGATGGGAGATGGTGCCCGACTCCTGCTATCTGACCCTCTTTCGTTGCGGTTTTGCTGTGAATGGGTGGATATTACCCACACCGATGGATTTTTGCTGGGAACAGCTACTATTTCCACCACTGAATTGATGCGGATTTGATGGGTTTTGTTGGACTGCACCTGTGCGGGTGTTTTGTGGCTGGAATGGGCGACTGTCTCCACCATTGGGAAACATGTGCGCATTAAGGTGTGCAGATTTCTACAGCTACCCATCCATGATACCAGAACAAGAGACCACAGGAAGACACAGAACCTTCATTGGAACCGCTTTTCAAGTAAGTTTTGCTCATTTTCAAGTCTTTATAAAGCCCTCGGTGGGCAATAGCTTTACTGTTTGGATACAAGACATAGACAGAGTATCACATCTTAGGGAAAAGATCAAGTCTACTGCCGGTTACCCTCACCACCATCAGTCCTTGATACACGGGGGAAAATCTTTAATAGACTCCAGAGATATCAAGGATTACCTCATTGGCTCGGACTCTACCATTACCCTCAACCTAAGACTGAGAGGGGGTAAAGCAGACCAAAATAGAGCTCAAGGTCTGACCCGGGGAGCCAGCACCTCCAACACAGCAAACCCAAAAGGACTCTCATACAGAAACGTTCTGGAGGGAAAAAACAGAGTAACAACAGCTACAACACAAACAGAGAATTCCCCTAAGCCTTACATTGTGGAGCAAAAAAAAAGTGTGCTCGAATTGAATATAGACAGTCCAGAGATAGACGAGCATCGGACCACTTATGAAGCACAAGCAATAATTTGGAGATTCAACTGCTTTTGGCCCAAACCAATGGAGCTTTTTCATTGGATATTTACCAATTGGACTATGGATTGTGAAATCCATATTTGTTCAAAGGGTTTCTTCATTGTCAAATTCACATCAATGGAAGACAGAGAAACCATTTTTCAGGAGGGACCGTGGTTCTGGGGATCCACCGGCCTCTTCATCACACCATGGTTTCCTGAATTTGATGCAAACACAATGGAGGTTACCATCTTGCCGGTTTGGGTCCGGCTATACAACCTTCTGATTCATTTTTGGAATGAAAGTGTTCTAGGAGCCATTGGAAACACAGTTGGTAGATATATAAAAATAGATACCCAATGTTTGGAGGAGTTTATATACACTTTTGCACGAATCTGTGTGGAAGTGGATCTTAGCAAAGGCCTACCAGAGAGAATTCTGCTGAATCACAAACAACAAAGATGGACACAACACTTGGACTATGAAAACACAACTTTCCAATGCAAAATATGCAGAAACATAGGACATCTCCAAAACACATGCCCGGAAGAAAAATGAGATAACATAAAAAAGAAGAAGCCAGGGAAAGCAGCCAAAGGATGGCAATTCCCATCATAGGATTTAGAGTAGGAGACAAACATAGCGGAGGAAGACACTGTTAGGAATATGTAATTAGCAAGATTGGCAAAGTCCAATCACAGAAACAACATTATTTCAACCACTTTGGGATTCTAGGATCTAGCCCTCCTGAATCCGGAGAGGGATCTCTTCAATAAGTGCAAAGATGGATTTGTCTTTGAAGTTTGGGGTAATGATATTAGGCTAGTTATGAAGGTCGAGGGTTTGTTTTTTTTTTTGATGGTTGAGCATGATTACTGTTTGAGGTAGAAAGTCCTAAATGCAAAGAGTTTCAAATGTGTGAAGTTGCAAGCAAATAGAACAATCTTTGGCCAGGAGGATAGATAATTGCAGGTTTTAGTCCATTGGGCTCTGGAGTCATAATAGGGTTTAATTGGAACAGCAAGAGGCAAGAGTGGTCCATGGGGCAAGTCATCTATGTCTAAGGATCTCTTTGAAGTTTGATTTATGGAATGA
>JAXQQM020064878.1:0-63059 GCA_034641835.2 Pinus albicaulis
AAAAGGTCAATGCCACGTGCTAATTACACTGAAAGTGTTTTCTTTGCTAGTTTTGGCTGGGAAACCTTGTTCATCTCAACCAATCTCAACAATCCACATCTACTCAAGATTTGACGGTTGGCAGACATCCTACCGCCTACTGTCCAATCCTTCGCTTGCCCATGCTACTGTCATCTCGTTTGCTCACACCGACATGCCTTCGGTGTCGTTCTGCTCTTTTTAATGAGCAAGTACTAGTTTGTATTTGTTAGAAAGACGAAATTAGAGTGTTGCTAGTGTATTCACAAAAACTCCATAATAAAACACTTTTGGTGTAATAAACATAACAGTGAAATAACACTTCACGGAAGTAGTTGAGCCCCACAAAAAATTTGAGATCCTTTTTGCTATGTTGTCGTGGATAAATTTTATAGGTTTAGTAATATTCTTTGTTGATTCATTTTTATGTTTCTTGGATTGTAATATAATAACAAGTGTACAAAATCATGCAAATGCTTAAGATGTGATTATAAGATACTTTCCATGCACTTATGTAATAGCACTTTAGTACTACAAATACTAAAGACAAGTTTCATATATTATACTTTCCATGGACTTATGTAATAGCACTTTAGTATTACAAATATTAAAAGACAAAGTTTCACATATTTTGGAATTGTTTTATTATACAATGATAGAAATGTTTCAAGATATAAGTGAGATATACTGGAGTTCTAGAAGCCATATTTGGAAAGTGTTTATATATATATATATATATATATATATATATATATATTTTCAGGCCAGCAACATATATGATATTTAGATATTAGCTTTTGAAAATCTCATTTACATTTAGTAATAAAAATATTAAGAAGTGAGATAACTGAATTATTATATATGTATATATAAGTTAGGTTGTTTTTTTAATTATTTATAATATTTTTTTATTATCAAGGATAATTTATCAATATTAAATTCTAACTTTGATTTTAGTTTATAAGTTTAAATTATTATCTTATTTATTAAAATAAGAGATTTTAAAAAGGGATAAAATATGAGATACAACATAGTTGTAGATAAAGTGTATTTTAGAAAGAAAATAAATAAATAAATAAATGTAGAATTAGTTATTTTATTTGATATTATTAGAGGTAATTGATATCAATCAAGTTAATATTTTGTGATTCAAATTAGTCTTTACATTGTTTAATAAAGGATTTTCAATTGATTATGATTTGAAATGGTTAACAAATTATTATAATTATTATTTATAATGATGCATTTTAAGAAGTGAAAAAGGGATAAATTAGTATCAATCATGATTTTGTGGTATAATTTCAACAAATTATATAAAATGAGAACAATAGGATTTTGGATGAGAATAGGTATACTAGTATTTGCACCCAGAGGTGCAAAGGGAGGCCCATAAGAGTAGTGGGGAATATGGAAGGCAATAATAAAGTGAAATTTATGGACACTGAAATACAAGGCAAGGAAGTGATAAAATCGGCCCTATTCATCAAAATGCTCACTCTCAGTGGTGAGAACCTGGAGAGTGTATACACACATACACACACTCTATATTCTATATTATGAATGAAGGAATTACACACATATTTATACAAGCAAAAGTCTCAAGATAGGAATTCTATCTTAGACGTACAGTAGTGTGGTTGAGAGATTCTCTCAACCACACACTAAACTAGGAGAAACTATATTCTAGCTAATTCCTATTATGTAGGAACAAACTCCTAAAATGGAGAATTACAATTATAGACAAGTAGGAATTAAATATTTCCAACACCCCCCCTTAATGACTACTTGTCATGATAGTGATTCACAAAGTCTGGTTGTGGTCAAACATAACAAAGAATATGTCGACGTCCATATAAAAGAGCAACCATCTACCGGAATGCATGGGTACCAACCGCTGCAACCGCTAGTCCTGTAGGATGTCCTTCGCATACATGATTCTGTCGACCGTTTTCACTACATATATGTACCTACAAATCCACCACCATCAGGCGAATTGCATGTGCAGAACCTCCAAAAACACAATCTGCCTCTCTCGGACAGATCCGCAACTTCTCCGATCTGCTCCTCTCGCAAACCGTTAAACGAAGTTGAGGCTTCCCGCGGATCTTCCAATCTACCTCTCCCGGATAGGTCCGCAACTTCTCCGACCTGCTTCTCCGCAAATCGTCAAACGAAGTTGAGGCTTCCCGCGGACCCCCATTAAGTTGAGTTGGCGTCTTCCTGAATAAAAAATCGTGCGCTTCCGCGCCATTCCCGTGATTTGGCGCATTGGCACGAGTATGTACTGAACAGTCGCGCCAATTGTACTTCTCAGCACAACTGTCAGCTAAGAAAGCACACCAACCCCCTTCTTCTCAGAGATTTATGAATCATCTGAGACTGAGCCAGGTGTTACTGCAGTCCACCTGCTCAAATTGAGCACAAAGCTCTGCCGAGCACACAGCTCTCATGCACACGCGGCCACTCGTGTACGTACGGCCACAAAGCCACCTCAAGCCACAAAGGCAACCAGCCACAAAGGCTCTATAGATGGTTTCTGGATCACCACCAACCATCACTTTACGATCGGCAACGACCACAAAACACGAGATGGTTTTTGGAAAAAAAAAAATTCGTCCCTCCAGCCGTGAAATTTCCAAAGAAGAAGCACGTCTCGAGAGGCCGCATAATAAATCATGATAATTAACTACAATCTTCTTTTAAATACACACACCGACGAGACTTGAGACGAATCACTACGGCGGCCGCTTCTTTACGGTACCGGAAGAGTCTTGGTAAAATTTCGGGCGCAAGGTATGGCTTAAACGGAAGGCAGAAACAGAACGCACTCCTCAGGTGCGCTGACCGAACGCCGCCATGTGTAAGCAACCCCCGGATACGTCTTACACGTTTTGTCTACTACAACAGAAAAGAATTTCTCTCTAGTTTTACCTTGCTGCACTATGTGGAATCTACATCCTTTCACCAAGCAAACTTTAGTCCAAAAGAATTCGCCGGCGCTCCACTTACGTACAGCATCCTCACCGAGGGCTTTCCTTCACGATCTCGATGGACAAACAAACAAATAAAAACAAAACTCTCATTCTGCTATTTCCCTCAGCCCACGAGGGGCCGAGGCCCAGGCCCTTATGGGCTCTGAAGCTCCGATACCATGATAAAATCAGCTATCTATCAAATAGCTCTCCAGGTAAGAACCTAGAGAGTGTATACACACTCACACATACACACAATCTCTATATACTATATTATTAATCAAGAAAATTACACACATATTTATACAAGAAAAGGTCTCAAGATAGGAATTCTATCTTAGACGTACAGTAGTGTGGTTGAGAGATTCTCTCAACCACACACTAAACTAGGAGAAACTATATTCTAGCTAATCCTATTATGTAGGAACAAACTCCACGGCAGAATACAAGTATAGACAAGTAGGAATTAATATTTACAAAGGGTATGTTTTTGACAAAGAAGAGGACTAAATAAGAGGTGTGTGGGATTTAGAAATTTGTTGAATGTGTGATAATTACGTTTTTGGCTTCAAATCTAGGGGGGTTTGAACCTTAAATTTCATGGTTTATATAATATTTCATAAGAGGAAAATTGTCAATCAACCTGTCTCCTTAAATTGACAAGCAATATTTTCTATAATCCTCAATTCATTTCATGATATGATTTCATTATAAACATTTACATTTTTTATTCAAAAAGTATATATAGAGTAGCATAGTCCCCACTATCATAGTCTCTGAAGCGGGGGCAAGGAACACCAAAGAGGAAGAGGTTAAATTTTTATTATTGTTATTTTTTTATTATATGTAAATATATTGAATCCAAAATTAACGTTTGAAGGGAAACTTAATAAGTGTCACTCGAAGGGCAAGTTAATAAGTATCCTCAAGGTAGGAATTATGGCAGAAAAAAATTGCATAAAACAATACTGCTTGCATTGGTCAATACTAAATTAATAGTAGTTAATAGACAACTTGAATCCCATAATCTTGATTTTTGCATTGGTCGATCTTCAGAATTAATAGTGGTTAATAGACAACTTGAATCCCATATTCTCAATTCTTACATTGGTCAATGCTAAATTAATAATGGTTAATAGACAACTTGAATCCTATAGTCTTGATTTGGAAGGAACTAATAAATTGAGATGTCTAACAATTGCAATTTTACTTCTCCATAAATATGAGTGGGAAGTAACTATTGGTAAGTATATTTATTTACATCTTATTTTGATCCTCTCTTTTTTTGTGCAAAAACTTGGTTATATTTGGTGGGAAGTAAGTCATATATATATATATATATATATATATAATTTTTAATTTCTATTTATCTTTGTTTTAAATATTGATAATGTTTCTTAAAAATTAGAGTATAAAAAATCTCTCTATTATTACAAAATCTATTTATCAATAATTAATGACTATGAAATTATTAAATAGATTTATTAAGAATTTAATTATAAAACATCCACATACATGGTGAAGTAGAAATGTTATTAAGAATTTTAATTATGAAAAGTTCACCTATCAGAGAACATTTACAATTTTACTTCGACATAATATTGATGGGAAGTAGCTATTGGTAAGTATATTTATTTAAATCCTTTTTTTTGGCAAAAACTTGATTAAATTATGGTGGGAAGTAAATCATATATAAATTTTCAAATTTACATTTAAATATTGTTTTTTAATATCCAAGATGTTTAGCTTAATGTTGATAGACATTAATAGAATTTCAAAGGTGATGAAAACACATCTTTAAAAAAAATAATAGTGCCTGTTATAACTAAGTAGAATAAAAGTAAAGTGCATTAATATTATAACAACCAATTAAAAATAATATTTTTTACTTGAAATTATATATTTTATACCAATATTATCATCATATTAATTAATAAATGTTTTTTTTTTTCCTACATATATATATGACACATTAATTTCAGGGGATTAGTGGCCTCTTAGGAATAGGCCAATTTAAAAGAATGAAAAAAAATGTTGTTTATTTGAAAATTGAGAAGTTGTTATAATCTTGATGCCTTTATTTAAAGCACCACAGAGGCTAAAATTTGTTTAAAGCCTGGAATCTAGAAAGAAAAAACCTTGTAGACCTTGTAAACTACATTAGGGGCTTGCTATTTGTAAGGTATTAAATCCATAAACATTAAATGGATACAAATTCGGTCTTCCCAAGATATAGTTGGTTTTCCAAAGTACAAATGAAGAACTAAAAAGAAATACATTTACTACTCCTCAAAAACCATTAAACAAATTAAAAAAAATAAAATTAAAAAGAAAGTCGTAGTCTAACTAGATTGCTTTTTAGCTCTGAAAATCATGAAAATTTCAGTAAGATTTTAAGAAAATCCGGCAGGGATTTTTGTAAATCCACGTTATAACTATCAAACTTTAATATTTTGGATGCCATAGAGGTTTTTGATGGCACTGAATCCATTTCCACCATCAAAATTATGATTCAAACATTGTTACTGTAAGATTTCTTAAAATTTTTTGACCCAAATTTCGGCCAATTTTGACCATCCGGGCAATTCCTCCGTCTCGTTAGACAACTCCAAAAAGAAATCCATATGCGAACCCCTCAAAAACCATGAAAACAAGATTATGCACAAAATACCATTTCAACACCAATTTGTACAGTTTTAAGGTGTACCAAATTGAAATGCTTACCTGGAGTAACAATGATGGTGAAAAGTTGTTGCCAATTTTTATTATTTCAACAGTCAAACAAATATGAAACAACTACATTATTGATGATGATTTTAAAAATTTTCATATTTTTTTCCAACCATTGCCCTTTCAAATTCATTTAAATAAATTTGAACCGAATGAACTTGTAAGTCAAAGTTTGTAAAATAAATTTGAAAACAAAATGAGTTAGGTGGTCTAGCCTTGGTAAACCTGGGCAATGTTATCACATAAATTTTTTTGTTAAAAATTATTTATATGAGCAATTTTTTTTGGTGTTTAAGGTTGCAGTTGCTCTCGGTATTTTATACAGGATTATTATTATGATGGTTTGAAAATATCCAATTATCTCCCACCTCCATGTCTCCTTCCGCCTCCATGTAATTACTTCGTTTCATGGTCAGTTAAAACTATGTTTTTCCCTATACATCACAATAATTTTAAACATGGTTTACAAACAACTGAGAACGAATTTTCAAAAACTGAGAGAGGCTTATCTCAAAAAAATCTTCATATACAATAACCTTTTTCACTTTTATATATATATCTTGGATTGAGATATTCAAAGGGATAACTGGACCCTATGTTTCAGAAATTCAGGAGGAAAAAGCTCAAAGACAGTTAGTGACTTGAAGGCCACCTCATCAAATAAGAGCTGCTATCAAATTCGAATTACTCTTATTTATCACCAGCAATCCACAAAGATAGTGCCAAGTAGATTCATTAGTTTTAAATGTCCTATATTTTAGTTCTATTTGTGTAACACTGTTAGAGATATTTGTAATGAATCTTGATATTTTTTAAGATATTTTAGTTTCAAAATTGTATAAATACTTCATCATTTGAAGTAATAGAGGTTGGAACATTGGACATTGAACTAGTGTATTCTATCTTGATCAAGTAACACAGTGAATACAGAGAAAAGTTGCAGCTTAAATTTAGGGATTCATGTAATAAGCTTGTATGACTATGTTTCTCTTTAGCATGTCACTCCATTGAATAATTTATCTCTCCATTACATATCTGTTTCTTTCACTCATTGTATTTACAGTTCTTTAAGCATGATTCATGAGTAATGCTTGCCCTGTTTTGATGAGATGATGATGTTGTGTTTATTTTCTTCTTAAGGAATGAATTCATACTTATATGCTTGTTCCCGATCTCTCTTTTCATCCTACACCATAACCATACAACCTAAAGGGTCACTCAAGCTTTCTTACCTTGCCCCTTTATTCCCCTAAAATTTTTGCTTTTGTAACCCTAAAAGAGTTTCAAGCCTAGTTTCTAAAGGTCCAATCTCATCTAGCACAAAAATTACAATCAATCAAACCATAATATGCATATCTAGCCTAAAATTTCCATGATCCAGTCAAATTGGCTGTGAATTTCATTGAGAGAGGCCTCTCATCCTAGTAGGGTTAGCTACTAGGTCAAAGTGGTATGTGGTTACCTTTGCTAGTCTCCTTCTCAGCCTTCAGAGATCCGATGGAGTGCTAAAAGGCAACACGATAACATGGTTGAATATGAAATGAAAGTCGAACCTTGGGAATAACCAATTTTTAGGTATGAAATTTAAATTTAAATACGGAACTAAATAGATACAAGTAAATTGATGTGTATATGTTAAAAAATTGAATTGCACAACTTTAAAGGAGCCTTACCAGAAGATTTCTTTCATCTAAGCTCACAAAAACACTTGAATCTCATGGCAGGAATGAAGTAGTTGCTGGACTCTTTAGGTAACTTCACAAATCTTCAACATATTGATTTGTCTTCTTGCAAGGATTTGCAAATGCTGTTGCTTTCCTTTGACAATCTGAGGAAGCTTCAACATATTAGTTTGTCTGGTTGCATACATTTGCAAACGCTGCCACCATCCTTTGGAAATTTAAGGTACCTTCAAAATGTTAAGTTAATGGCGTGTGAGCCCTAGCATATTAAACGCCTTAAAACACTATTATTTCAAAAGTAAACCATTCCTGAGGTACGGGGTATTGAAGTTTGCAACAATAAATGGTGAAATTGGCATCTAGAAACAACATGACAACACCTACACTAAGTGTGGGACGAGGAGGTCCAAGCCACACCTACACTAGGGTGGGACCAGGAGGTCCAAGTAGCAACTACACCAGGGTGGGGCCAGGAGGCCCAAGAAACACCTACACTAGTGCGGGACCACAGGTCCTAGCAACACCTACACTGGTTTGGGCTAAATTTGGTGCAGTGTCTATTTTAATTATCCCTTAATTAAATTGGAGAATAAAATGTAATCTTATCTCATAATCACTTGTAATAGTTAACTGCGTGTGATAAACTCAGTTAGCTCATGAATTTCAAGTTGAGGGTAGTTGGTGAGGCACGCAGAGTAATTCTAGTTGTAACAGAGTTCGAAGTGCAGTGGTGCATTAGTTTAATGCATGAGTAATCAGTTGACTTAGTTAGGTGAGTTAAAGTCAGTTGTGCTAGTTGTAAATGTTTGTTCCACTAGTGAGAGATCAAGTGAATTAAATATTATTGTTACATATGTTTGGTCATCTAACCCATTATCATTAGATAAACCCAAGTACACCATGTAAGACCATTTTTACCCCAAGTAAAATCACTTTCACCACATCTGTTTACATTTCTTGGTCATATTTAACCCAAAACAAGGTAATCAATTAAATAAATCATTATTTATTTAATTATTTCCTAAGAATAATTTATTTAAATCATTATTTAAATACTATTCATAGTTAAATTTGACTAAATCATTTTTAAATAATTAAATAAACCATTATTTATTTAATTATATTCCCCTAATTTCCCTTAAATAATAAATAAATCATTTATTTATTTGTTATTTATAAATAAAGGAATTGACCCAAGTCAAAAACCCTTTTCCCTCCAACAAATATAATAAAATATTCCTAAAAGGTGATTCTAGAAGATGTTTAATAATATTTTATTCATGCACCAGGTTCTAGAACACCCCAATATTTTGTTATAAATAGGAGGGTTTTTCCCATTCATTAGTCACCTTCATTGCATTGGATCACACTAGATCTGCTTTTGGTCACCACTTTGCATTTATGTTTTATGAACTCCCATTGAGTTCCATGTTTTGTTTTCCACAATAGTTAGAGAGAGAGACCATTAATCTGAAACGCTGAGGATTTCCAAGAACCCAACCCACTGAGGAGAATCGGAAAACACCTTTCTTTTTTTCCTCTCAGGTGCCCCATTCTTTGATATAATAAAAAATATTCTTTTAAACATATGTGTTTTTGTCTTGTCCATTGGTGCTTGTACTTTATTTTATCTGCTTAATATCTTCCATATATAGATCTAGATGTATGCAGCCTATTACAAATCTTAAGATGTTTTGCAGCCATAACTTATGTTAGGGCTAGTTGATATGCGTAGCTAAAGTGAGTTTTTACGACGAAAAATTCATGCTAACATTATTTAAGTCACAATCAGTGATATGCCATGCAACTGATGATTTACTATTAATAGCTGCATGCATGTCAATTCCAGTGGAGACCCAGTTGAGACAAAGGTTAAAGGGAAGTTAACTATCAGTTGTGATATTAGCAGGCTGCCCAGATGCAGTTAAAACACCACACGATGCCCATGATACTCAGCGCAGTTGAGAAAGGCTGAAATTCTTAAGGAATAGGGATTGCATTCCTCATGAATTGCGTGAGCAAGACAAGCTAAAGATAGGCTGAGAATTGGATAAGTGTTGGCCTAGTTTTTTCTAGATCAATGTGAGATGATTAACAGAGTGCAGGAGACTCTTGTGAGAAGAGTGCATTGTAATTGTTTCATGATTCCTTGTGGAATATACAATATATGATAGAGGGGTTTTGAGCAGAAATCTTTCCCCAGGAAATTATCTATGTTGTCATTTGATTGATTCTTATTTGCTTCATGTGATTGGCGATTGTGTTTAAATTTCCGCAATTGATTTGTAGAAGTGATTCAGTATCTAACTTTAGGACATTGTTAGATCAGATTGAATCCATGATATACATATTGTTTGCATAATTTATACATGGTATAAGAGCACATGAAATCATAATAGTTGAGGAGGAGTTGAGTTTGTGACTGAATAGAATTCGAATTTGTAGAAGACTTTCTCGGTGCTACTGGTGTTTCAGGATCGAAATGGCTTTCAATGGCTTGAGATTGGAGTATGCACTCGAGGGCAGATCTAACTATATTGCTTGGAAATATAGGATGGAGGCAGTATTGGAGGACAATGGATTGAAGTAATTCATTGACAATGATGTTCCCAAATCCATTGTGACAGATGCTGCAAATCTTGATGCATGGCAAAAGAAAATTGCAAGGGCAAGGAGGATCTTACTGGAGGGAGTACGAGACCACATTGTCTCAAGTCTCCATGGAAAAGTGACTCCATATGCAATGTGGAAGGCTTTGACAGATCTATTTCAGAGCAACAGTGATCATAGGAAATTGGCACTGAAAGTTAAACTTAGGAAGGTTAAGATGGGGAAGAACGACACTATTCCGGTATACTTAAAAATGTTTGTCCAATGTCAAGATGAGCTTGGGAGTGTAGGAATTATTGTTGTGGATGATGACTTGGTGAGCCTAGCTCTTCTAGGACTTCCCAAGAGTTGGCATAGATATAAGGATTCTGTTAAAGCGAGGGAGAAGCTGCCAGATTGGGAACGAATTTGGTCGAATTTGGTGCAAGAAGAGTTTAGACGGAATACCAGAGATGGATATTCATTTAGGAATTAAGATGAAGAAGATTGTGCTGTGGCTACCAAGGCAAAGAAGGGGAAAGGAAATAAATTCCATTCCAAATCTGATACCGGTGAAGAAGGCAAGGAGCGCGACATGTCTAGAGTGAAGTGTTTTCACTGTCACGAGCATGGACATTATGCCACTAATTGTCCACAAAAGAAGAAGAACAAGAAGGCTTATGGATTTTCATCTGGTGAGACTTTGGCCTCACAATTTGAGCTTTAATTATCATTGATCGCATGCATGGTGTCTAGTGTGATGGGATCAGGGTGGTACTTGGATAGTGGTGCATCTTTCCACATGACGGGAAACAAAGAACTTTTTAGTAGCTTGGAGGAGAAGGATTGCTAGATGCATATCGAAATGGGTGATGATGGAAGGTATAACGCTACTAGGATTGGTGCAGTTACTTTTTAGAGACAGTTAGGTAAACCATTTTTTTAAAAGATGTAATGCATGTACTAGGCTTGAAGAAAAATTTAGTTTTAGTTGCAATGTTGGAGGATAGAGGTTATGATGTTGTTTTCAGTGAAGGAAAAGTTTTCCTTCGACACAAAGCAATAGTACAAGCCAAGAAGATTTGGATTCGTATGAAGAATATCTATAAACTTGATGTAGATGCAATTTCTACAGAGATTCCAACCATTGGGAAGTGTGAGAAAGCCATGAAATTGACCCTTGAGAGGGAGCTTGATTTGCATGCAGATGAGGAACTATTGGTTCCAAAGAATGAAACTCAAGATGTGGAGGAGCCACGTGCAGAGGATCATGGAGTGGCAGAAGCCACTCAAGTAGAGAAATTTCTAGCCAGATGGGCAGAGCGAGTACATGTAGCTATACCTCCAGGTGTGAGGTGGGGTGACGTGAAAAATTAATCCCAAGAAGAAATTTGGGCAGGGTCCTAGAGATGGTGTGTCTCATGCATCGAAACTGACTACAAGGAGCCCGTAATCCAACAGTAGAAGGATCACTTATATTGATGCAGTCAGATGTTAGGAGGACAGAAATTAGAGTGACAAGTGTCGAATACTAGAGCGCAGATCATAGTTGGCAGTAGTGCAGAGTGCATGGATGCAGATGTCAACAACACAGAGAGTACAATAGACATGTGCATTACCTAGAAAAAGTCAGAAGACTTTGATGACAAATGCATTATACTGATTTAGTTGTTTGGAGGCTATTCAGTTTCAGAAGTGTTGCATGCAAAGGTTGCATGTGCGAGAAACACTAAAGAAGTGTTGCATGTCACATGTAAGGACATTCATTTCTTGTTGAGAGGGAGTGTTGAAGTTTGCAACAAGAAACAATGAAATTGGCATCTAGAAACAACATGACAACACCTACACTAAGTGTGAGACCAGGAGGTACAATCAGCACTAACACTAGGGTGGGACTAGGAGGTCTAAGCAACACCTACACTACGGTGGGACCAGGAGGTCCAAGCAACACCTAAACTAGGGTGGGACCAGGAGGTCCAAGCAACACCTACACTAGTGTGGGACCATAGGCCCTAGCAGCACCTACACTGGTGTGGGCTAAATTTGGTGTAGTGTATAGTTTAATTATCCCTTAATTAGTTTGGACAATAAAATGTAATATTATCTCATAGTCACTTGTAATAGTTAACTGAGTGTGATAAATTCAGTTAGCTCATGAATTTCGAGTTGAGGGTAGTTGGTGAGGCATGCAAAATAATTCTAGTTGTAAAAGAGCTCAAATTGCAATGGTGCATTAGTTTAATGCATGAGTAATCAGTTAACTTAGTTAGGTGAGTTAAAGTCAGTTGTGCTAGTTGTAACTGTTTGTTGCACTAGCGAGAGATCAAGTGAATTAAATGTTATTTAATTCACAATCAATGATTTGCCATTTAACTCATGATTTACTATTAATAGCTGCATGCATGTCAGTTCCAGTGGAGACCCATTTGAGACAAAGGTTAAAGGGAAGTTAACTATTAGTTGTGATATTAGCAGGCTGCCCAGATGCAGTTAAAACACCACAAGATGCCCATGATACTTAGCACAGTTGAGAAAGGCTGAAATTCCTAAGGAATAGGGATTGCATTACTCATGAATTGTGTGAGCAAGGTAGGCTGAAGACAGGCTGAGAATTGGCTAAATGTTGGCCCAATTTTGTTTGGATCAGTGTGAGACGATTAGCAGAGTGCAAGAGACTCTTGTGAGAAGAGTGCATTGTAATTGTTTCA
This sequence comes from Pinus albicaulis, assembly GCA_034641835.2. Taxonomy (NCBI): domain Eukaryota; kingdom Viridiplantae; phylum Streptophyta; class Pinopsida; order Pinales; family Pinaceae; genus Pinus; species Pinus albicaulis. The sequence goes on from JAXQQM020064878.1 coordinate 12,700, forward strand.
TGAGTCTTTGTGGAATATACAATATATGATAGAGGGGTTTTGAGAAGCAAGCTTTCCACATGAAATTATCTGTGTTGTGGTTTGATTGATTCTTCTTTGCTTCATGTGATTGGCAATTGTGTTTAAAATTCTGCAATTGATTTGTATAAGTGATTCAATATCTAGCTTTAGTACATTTTTAGATCGGATTGAATCCATGATATACATATTGTTTGTATAATTTCTACATGGTATTAGAGGTCAGGAAATCACAACAGTGGAGGAGAAGCTAATTTTGTGACTGAATAGAATTCAAATTTGCAGAAGACTTTCATGGTGCTATAGGTGATTCAGGATCGAAATGGCTTTCAATGGCTTGAGATTGGATTATGAACTCGAGAGAAGATCTAGCTATATTGCTTGTAAAGATAGGATGGAGACAGTACTGGAGGAAAATGGAGGGAAGGAATCCATTGACAATGATGTTCCTAAACCCGTTGTGACAGATGCTGCAAATCTTGATGCATGGAAAAAGAAAGTTGCAAGGGCAAGAAGGATCTTACTAGAGGGAGTACGAGACCACATTGTCTCAAGTCTCCATGGAAAAGGGACTCCATATGCAATGTGGAAGGCTTTGACAGATCTATTTTAGAGCAACAATGATCATAGGAAATTGGCACTAAAAGATAAACTTAGGAAGATCAGGATGGAGAAGAACGACACTATTCAGGATGAGCTTGGGAGTGTAGGAATTATTGTCGTGAATGATGACTTGGTGAGCCTAGCTCTTCTAGAAATTCCTAAGAGTTGGCATAGTTATGAGGACATTGTCAATGGGAGGGAGATGTTGCCCGATTAGGAACGAATTTGGTCAGATTTGGTGCAAGAAGTGTTCATACGGAATACCAGAGATGGATCTTCATATAAGAATGAAGATGAAGAAGATTGTGCTTTGGCTTCCAAGGAAAAGAAGGGAAAGGAAAGAAATTCCATTCCAAGTGTGAGACCGGTGAAGAAGGAAAGGAGTGCGACATGTCCAGAGTGAAGTATTTTCACTGTCACGAGCATGGACATTATGTCACTAATTGCTCACAAAAGAAGAAGAACAAGAAGGCTTCAAGGTCTGCAGCTGGTGAGGCTTTGGCCTCGCAATTTGTGCTTGACTTCTCACTGATCGCATGCATGGTGTCAAGTGTGACGGGATAAGGGTGGTACTTGGATAGTGGTGCATCTTTCCACATGTTGAGAAACAAAGAAATTTTCAGTAGCTTGGAGGAGAAGGTTCTCCAGATGCATATCAAAATGGGTGACGATGGAAGGTATAGCGTTAAAGGGATTGGTACAATTAATTTATAGAGAGATTCAGGTAAACCAATTTTATTAAAAGATGTAATGCATGTATCAGGCTTGAAGAAAAATTTAGTTTCAATTGCAAATTTGGAGGATTGAGGCTATGATGTTGTTTTGAGTGAAGGAAAAGTTTTCCTTCGACACAAAGCAACATTAAAAGCCAAGAAGATTGGGATTCGTATGAAGAATCTCTATAGACTTGATGTAGATGCGATTTCTACAAAGCTTCCAACCATTGGGAAGTGTGAGAAAGCCATGCAATTGACCCTTTAGAGGGAGCTTGATTTGCATGCAGATGAGGAACTCTTGGTTCCAAAGAATGAACCTCAAGATGTGGAGCAACCACATGCAGAGGATCATGGAGTGGTAGAAACCACTCAAGCAGAGAAATTTTGAGCCAGATGGGCGGAGGGAGTGCATGCATCTATACCTCCAGGTGTGAGGTGGGGCGATGTGCAAAATTAATCCCAAGAAGAAATTTGGTCAGGGTATTAGAGATGGTGCATCTCATGGATCAAACCTGGCTATGAGGAGCCCACAGTAGAGCAGTAGCAGGATCAGTAAGATTGATGCAGCTAGATGTCAGGAGGATAGAAATTAGAGTGACAGGTGTCAGATACTGGAGCGCAGATCAGAGTTGGTAGCAGTGCAAAGTGCATGGATGTAGATTTCAACAATGTAGAGAATACAGTAGACATGTGCAGTATCGAGCAGCAGTCAGAAGACTCTGATGACGTATGCATTATACTGATTTAGTTGTTTGGAGGCTATTCAGTTTTAGAAGTGTTGCAATGCAAAGGTTGCACGTGCGAGAAACATTAGAGAAGTGTTGCATGAAAGAGTTGCATGTCGCATGCAGAGACATTCCTTTCTTGTTGAGAGGTAGTGTTGAAGTTTGCAACAAAACAATGAAATTGGCATCAGGAAACAACATGACAACACCTACACTAAGTGTGGGACCAGGAGGTACAAATAGCACCTACATTAGGGTGGGACCAAGAGGTCCAAGCAACACCTATACTAGGGTGGGACTAGGAGGTCCAAGCAACACCTATGCTAGGGTGGGACCACGAGGTCCAAGTAGCACCTACACTAGTGCAGAACTATAGGTTCTAGCAACACCTACAATGGTGTGGGCTAAATTTGGTGCAGTGTATATTTTAATTATCCCTTAATTAATTTGGACAATAAAATGTAATATTATGTCATAATCACTAGTAATAGTTAACTTAGTGTGATAAACTCAGTTAGCTCATGAATTTCGAGTTGAGGGTATTTGGTGAGGCATGCAGAGTAATTCTAGTTGTAACAGAGTTCAAAGTGCAATGGTGCATTATTTTAATGCATGAGTAATCAGTTAACTCAGTTAGGTGAGTTAAAGTCAGTTGTGCTAGTTGTAACTGTTTGTTGCACTAGTGAGAGATCGAGTGAATTAAATATTATTTAATTCACATTCAATGATCTGCCATGCAACTCATAGCTACATGCATGTTAGTTCCAGTGGAGACCCAGTTGAGACAAAGGTTAAAGGGAAGTTAACTCAGTTAGGTGAGTTAAAGTCAGTTGTGCTAGTTGTAACTGTTTGTTGCACTAGTGAGAGATCGAGTGAATTAAATATTATTTAATTCACATTCAATGATCTGCCATGCAACTCATAGCTACATGCATGTTAGTTCCAGTGGAGACCCAGTTGAGACAAAGGTTAAAGGGAAGTTAACTATCAGTTGTGATATTAGCAGGCTGCCCAGATGCAGTTAAAACACCACAGGATGCCCATGATACTTAGCGCAATTGAGAAAGGCTGAAATTCATAAGGAATAGGTATTGCATTCCTCATGAATTACATGAGCAAGGCAGTTTGAAGACAAGTTGAGAATTGGCTGAGTGTTGGCGAAATTTTGTTTGGATTAGTGTGAGAAAATTATCATAGTGCAAGAGACTCTTGTGAGAAGAGTGCATTGTAATTGTTTCATGATTCCTTATGGAATATAAAATATATGATAGAGGGGTTTTGAGCAGCAAGCTTTCCCTGGGAAATTATTTGTGTTGTGGTTTGATTGATTCTTCTTTGCTTCATGTGATTGGCGATTGTGTTTAAAATTCCACAATTGATTTGTAGAAGTGATTGAATATCTAGCTTTAGTACATTATTAGATCGGGTTGAATCCATGATATACACATTATTTGTATAATTTTTACATGGTATCAGAGCACAGGAAATCACAATAGTGAAGGAGGAGCTAATTTTGTGACTGAATATAATTCAAATTTGCAGAAGACTGTCTTGGTGCTACAGGTGATTCATGATCGAAATGGCTTTCAATGGCTTGAGATTGGAGTATGCACTCGAGGGAAGCTCTAACTATATTGCTTGGAAATATACGATGGAGGTAGTAGTGGATGACAATGGATTGAAGGAATTCATTGACAATGATGTTCCCAAACCTGCTGTGACATATGCTGCAAATATTGATGCATGGCAAAATAAAGTTGCAAGGGTGAGGAGGATCTTACTAGAGGGAGTATGAGACCACATTGTCTCAAGTTTCCATGGAAAAGAGACTCCATATGAAATGTGGAGGGCTTTGACAAATATATTTCAGAGCTGCAATGATCATAGGAAATTGGCACTGAAAGATGAACTTAGTCAGATCAAGATGGAGAAGAACGACACTATTCCGGTATACTTAACAAAGCCTTTCTAATGTCGAGATGAGCTTGGGAGTGTAGGAATTACTGTCACGGATGATGACTTGGTGAGCCTAGCTCTTCTAGGACTTACCAAGAGTTGGCATAGTTATGAGGACTCTATCAATGGGAGGGAGAAGCTGCCATATTGAGAACTACTTTGGTCGCATTTGGTGAAAGAAGAGTTCAGACGAAATACCAGAGATGGATCTTCATCTAAGAATGAAGATGAAGAAAATTGTGCATTGGCTTCCAAGGCGAAGAAGAGGAAAGGAAAGAAATTCCATTCCAAATCTAAGATCAGTGAAGAAGGCAAGGAGCGTGACATGTCCAGAGTGAATTATTTTCACTTTGACGAGCATGGACATTATGCCACTAATTTTCTACAAAAGAAGAAGAACAAGAAGGCTTCAGGATCTGCAACAGGTGAGGCTTTGGCCTTGTAATTTGAGCTTGAATTCTCACTGATCGCATGCTTGGTGTCAAGTTTCATGGGATCAGGGTGGTACTTGGATAATGGTGCATATTTCCACATGATGGGAAACAAAGAACTTTTCATTAGCTTGGAGGAGAAGGATCTCTAGATGCATATCGAAATGTGTGACGATGAAAGGTGTAGCGCCATCAGGATTGGTACAGTTAATTTTTAGAGACAGTAAGGTAAACCATTTTTATTAAAAGATGTAATGCATGTACCAGGCTTGAAGAAAAAATTAGTTTCAGTTGCAATGTTGGAGGATAGAGGCAATGATGTTGTTTCCAGTGAAGGAAAAGTTTTCCTTCGACACAAAGCAATAGTACAAGCCAAGGAGATTGGGATTTGTATGAATAATCTCTATAGAATTGATGTAGATGCAATTTCTACGTAGCTTCCAACCATTGGGAAGTGTGAGAAAGCCATGCAATTGACCCTTTGAGAGGGAGCTTGATTTGCATGCAGATGAGGAACTCTTGGTTCCAAAGAATGAACCTCAAGATGTGGAGCAACCACATGCGAAGGATCATGGAGTGGAAAAAACCACTCAAGAAGAGAAATTTCGAGCCATATGAGCAGAGGGAGTACATGCAACTATACCTCTAGGTGTGAGGTGGGGTGATGTGCAAAATTAATCCCAAGAAGAAATTTGGATAAGGTCCTAGAGATGGTGCGTCTCATGGATCGAACCTAGCTACGAGGAGCCCACAATACAATAGTAGCAGGATCAATTATATTGATGCAATCAGATGTCAAGAGGATAGAAATCAGAGTGATAAGTGTCGGATACAGGAGTGTAGATCAGAGTTAGTAGCAGTGCAGAGTGCATGGATGCATATGTCAACAACGCATAGAATCCAGTAGACATGTGCGGTAGGAATTAGTAATTAGAAGACTCTGATGACAGATGCATTATAATGATTCAGTTGTTTGGAGGCTATTCAGTTTCGAAAGTGTTGCATGCAAAGGTTGCATGTGCGATAAACACTAGAGAAGTGTTGCATGCAAGGACATTCCTTTCTCGTGGAGAGGGAGTGTTGAAGTTGACAACAAGAAATAGTGAAATCGACATCCAGAAACAACATAACAGCACCTACACTAAGTGTGGGACTAAGAGGTCCAAGAAACACCTACACTAAGGTGGGACCAGGAGGTCCAAGCAACACCTACACTAGGGTGGGACCAGGAGGTCCAAGCAACACCTACACTAGGGTGGGACAAGGAGGTCCAAGCAGCACCTGCACTAGGGTGGGATAAAGAGGTCCAAGCGGCACCTACACTAGGGTGGGACTAGGAGGTCCAAGCAGCACCTATGCTAGTGTGGGAACACATGTCCTAGGAGAAAAGTGCATTGTAATTGTTTCATGATTCCTTGTGGAACATACAATATATGATAGAGGGGTTTTGAGCTACAAGCTTTCCCCAGGAAATTATCTGTGTTGTGGTTTGATTGATTCTTCTTTGCTTCATGTGATTGGCGATTGTGTTTAAATTTCTGTAGATGATTTGTAGAAGTGATTCAATATCTAGCTTTAGATATTGTTAGATCGGAATGAATCCAAGATATACATATTGTTTGTATAATTTCTACATGGTCTCAGAGCACATGAAATCACAATAGTGGAGGAGGAGCTAAGTTTGTGACTGAATAAAATTTTAATTTGTAGAAGACTTTCTTGGTGCTACAGATGATTCAGGATCGAAATGGATATAAATGGCTTGAAATTGGAGTATGCAATCAAGGGCAGCTCTAACTATATTGCTTGGAAGGACAGGATGGAGGCAGTACTGAGGACAATGGATTGAAGGAATTCATTGACAATGATGTTCCCAAACCCGCTGTGACAGATGCTGCAAATCTTGATGCATGGAAAAATAAAGTTGCAAGGGCGAGGAGGATCTTACCAGAGGGAGTAAGAGACCACATTGTCTCAAGTCTCCATGGAAAAGAGACTCCATATGCAATGTGGAAGGCTTTGACAGATCTGTTTCAGAGCAGCAGTGATCATAGGAAAATTGGCACTGAAAGATAAACTCAGGAAGAGCAAGATGGAGAAGAACGACACTATTCCGGTATACTTAACAAAGTTTTTCCAATTGGTGAGCCTGGATCTTCTAAGACTTTCCAAGCGTTGGCATAGTTATCAGGACTCTGTCAATGGGAGGGAGAAGCTGCCAGATTGGGAACGAATTTGGTCGGATTTGGTGCAAGAAGAGTTCAGACGAAATACCAGAGATGGATCTTCATCTAAGAATGAAGATGAAGAAGATTGTGGTTTGGCTTCCAAGGCGAAGAAGGGGAAAGGAAAGAAATTCCATTCCAAATATGAGACCGGTGAAGAAGGCAAGGAGCGCGACATGTCCAGAGTGAAGTGTTTTCACTATCATGAGCATGGACATTATGTCATTAATTGTCCACAAAATAAGAAGAATAAGAAAAATCTAGTATCTGCAGCTGGTGAGGCTCTGGCCTCGCAATTTGAGCTTGACTTCTCATTGATCTCATGCATGGTGTCAAGTGCGATGGGATTAGGTTGGATAGTGGTGCATCTTTCCACATGACGGGAAACAAAGAACTTTTCAGTAGCTTGGAGGAGAAGGATCTCTAGATCCATATCGAAATGGGTGACGATGAAAGGTATAATGTTATAGGGATTGGTACAGTTACTTTTCAGAGAGAGTTATGTAAATCATTTTTATTAAAATATGTAATGCATGTACCAGGCTTGAAGAAAGATTTAGTTTCAGTTGCAATGTTGGAGGATAGAGACTATGATGTTGTTTTCAGTGAAGGAAAAGTTTTCCTTCGACACAAAGCAACAAGACAAGCCAAGAAGATTGAAATTCGTATGAAGAATCTCTATAGAATTGATGTAGATGCAATTTCTACAGATCTTCCAATCATTGGGAAGTGTGAGAAAGCCATGCAATTGACCCTTGAGAGGGAGCTTGATTTGCATGCAGATGAGGAACTCTTGGTTCCAAAGAATGAACCTTAAGATGTGGAGCAACCACATGCGGAGGATCATGGAGTGGAAAAAACCACTCAAGCGGAGAAATTTCAAGCTAGATGGGCAGAGGGAGTACATGCAGCTATACCTCCAGGTGTGAGGTGGGGTGATGTGCAAAAATAATCCCAAGAAGAAATTTGGGCAGGGTCCTAGAGATGGTGCATCTCATGGATCGAACTCGGCGACAAGGAGCCCACAATACAATAGTAGCAGGATCATTTAGATTGATGTAGTCAGATGTGAGGAGGAAAAAAATTAGAGTGACAGGTGTCGAATACTGGAGCGGAGATCAGAGTTGGCAGCAGTGCAGAGTGCATGGATGCAGATGTCAACAACGCAGAGAATCTAGTAGACATGTGTAGTAGCTAGCAGTAGTCATAAGGCTTTGATGATAGATGCATTATATTTATTTAGTTGTTTGGAGGCTATTTAGTTTAAGAAGTGTCACATGGAAAGGTTACATGTGTGAGAAACACTAGATAAGTAGTTGCATTTCACATGCAAGGACATTCCTTTCTTGTTGAGAAGGAGTGTTGAAGTTGGCAACAAGAAATAGTGAAATTGGCATCCGAAAACAACATGACAACACCTACACTAAGTGTGGGACCAGGAGGTCCAAGCAACATCTACACTAGGGTGGGACAGGGAGGTCCAAGTAGCACCTACACTAGGGTGGGACAGGGAGTTCCAAGCAACACCTACACTAGGGTGGGATCACGAGGTCCAAGCAACACCTACACTAAGGTGGGAAAGGGAGGTCCAATCAGCACCTACACTAGGGTGGGAACACAGGTCCTAGCAGCACCTACACTGGTGTGGGCTAAATTTGATGCAGTGTCTATTTTAATTTTCCCTTAATTAATTTGGAAAATAAAATGTAATCTTATCTCATAATCACTTGTAATAGTTAACTGAATGTGATAAACTCAGTCAACTCATGAATTTAGAGTTGAGGGTATTTGGTGAGGCATGTAGAGTAATTCTAGTTGTAACAGTGTTCAAAGTGTAGTTGTGCATTAGTTTAATGCATGAGTAATCGGTTAGCTCAATTAGGTGAGTTAAAGTCTGTTGTGCTAATTGTAACTGTTTGTTGCATTAGTGAGAGATAAAGTGAATTAAATATTATTTAATTCATAATCAGTGATCTGCCATGCAACTCATGATTTACTATTAATAGCTACATGCATGTCAATTCCAGTGGAGACGAGTTGAGACAAAGGTTAAAGGGAAGTTAACTATCAGTTGTGATATTAGCAGGCTGCCCAGATGCAGTTAAAACACCACAGGATGCCCATGATACTCAACACAGTTGAGAAAGGTTGAAATTCCTAAGGAATAGGGATTGCATTCCTCATGAATTGCATGAGCAAGGCAGGCTGAATATAGGCTGAGAATTGGCTAAGTGTTGGCCCAATTTTGTTTGGATTAGTGTGAGATGATTAGAAAAGTCCAGGAGACTCTTGTGAGAAGAGTGCATTGTAATTGTTTGATGAGTCCTTGTGGAATATACAATATATGATAGATGGGTTTTGAGCAGCAAGCTTTCCCCGAGAAATTATCTGTGTTGTGGTTTGATTGATTCTTCTTTGCTTCATGTGATTGGCGATTGTGTTTAATTTCTGAAATTGATTTGTAGAAGTGATTCGGTATCTAGCTTTAGTACATTGTTAGATTAGATTGAATCCATGATATACATATTGTTTGTATAATTTCTACAGTATGCACCCAAATAGTCGTCACCTTCAACAATAAGTCCGGGAAATCAAATAAGTTTCAAACATATTTTTCCATATAGCAAAAATGTCAATCTAAATGATTTATTATTACCCGTCAAGTCTCTAATTGCGCCACTCACCTTCCTTTTAAAACATGATATGATAACTGAACCCAATTTACATTTGAAAGCGAAATTCTATATTTAATTTTGGTATAGCCATGCTGACATTTCCTTTTGGTAAAACAATAATCATATGTCAAAGGAAAACATAAAGCGTGATGTAGCAATCCGGTATATACATAAATGACTTCTTTTGTCCTCTTAAAGAAATAAAAAAATACAAAGATGTCAATATATTTGACCAACGAAAAAATCAATGAATTCTTTTGTAATTTATTTTTTACATTAAAAGATAAGTATTGATGGAATTTAGAAAATTCACAACAAGTTTACCAAGGAATGCTTAAAAAACAGGAGCAACATGCTTTCACCATTGTATTTTTGATAAAATTTAATAAAATTGTTCGGCAGAGAAGATATTCCGTAAGTCGATGGCATAGTATAGCCATAGGTGTATATTTTGAAATCAAATAGAATACTTGTCGATGGCATAGTCTAACAATAGGTGTATATTTTGAGATCAAACATGATATTTCGTGTGCCCACGATTCCTAGCTAGAATATTTTATAACACCTGTGAGGAGAGAGAAGATGAAAGGTGTCGAAAATGAAAAAGGAGGAAACTACCTAGTGAAATTTCTAGGGAAGGAGGCAGCCTCTTCTAGCGTTGTGAAGAGATGACAGGGGGAATTCAAACAATTACCATGCTCAACTAAATTCATAAATAACCATAGGTTGCTAAGTAATTTAGCCAATTAAAATAGTTATTTTACCAATAATTGTGTAATCCAATTTTAAAAATAATTAAAGGGAGAAACAAGTGTAATCCAATTTTTAAAATAGTTAAGGGGAGAAAGAAAAGAACTTGACAATAACTATTATTATTATTCAACAAAACATAAGCCTTCTTTCTCACTGCCTTTGTACAACGAGAGCAAAGAACGTCTTCCCCAAGGTGCCAGTAGCTAAAATTAGTATCCAGACCCATTGCTCAACCTCAATGATTGACATTGCTGCTACTTAGTGTTTAGCACTCATTCACAACCGATGTTGACATTATTTTTTTCTATTGCAACAACTCTGAGTAAATGGATACAACTATTCAACTGATAGATCCAACTTGTTCCGCCACTCTAGAACGATGGCGGAAGAAGAGGTTAGTACCCTGCTTGATCCCATAAAGCAGATGTTGCCAAAAAGTTCCTCAATCTTTGCGTTGTTGGCTCTCTCTACTAGTGAAACCCACAGGAAGAATATTTCCACTGCTGGAGCATGTCACTATATGTAAAAGGTCGCAAAGATGTGAACAACATGTGCTTTTCTTCTCAACATCAGCACATCCAAAGTGTTACCACTAAATTCAATTTTGGATATTTATCGAGTTTAAATTTCAATGTTGATTTGAAAATGGAACTATTTGTAAATGCTATGCAAAGTATCCATTTCCATTTAATTTAGTGTGCAAAGTGTTCTCATTGTCTTGTAGGTTAAAAAAAGTAGTTTCTGAGTTTTATGTGTAAGGATTTGTTATTTAAATTTACTATTTAATATATCACAGTAGAAATACACATCAAGTAAACTTCAACATACCATAACACAACAAAATGATGAGGCAATTCACCCCTCCTGGGCTACATCTGCTGGTCCAAGGCTCCCCAATGGCATGTCCTTGCTCTATTAATTTTCTCAAAATGGTTACATAGTGAAAAATATGCCTAAACAGGCAAAAAAAGTTGTGAATTTGACTTCAGAAGACAAAAATAAGCTAAAAATGGCTTTTGTTTCACCTCAAACAGTGAAGTACAACCCAATACAGCTCCATCTCCCTGGTGGCCCTGATGGATATTTCCTCTTCCCTAAAGAAAAAATGGCTGAATAACACCTCTGTTCGCTCTTCAACCTGTCCCAAACTCTCCAGAAGGCCGAATAAATCCAAAATTGACTAAAATTTAATCTTGTTTGGTCGAAAATTGAGAAAGTTATGACCCAAACAAGATTTTGCCCAGTGGCACTAGAAAACCTCCTCCGAAACTGGAGGAACTCCAGTTAGCTCCACAAAATTTTTCGGATGGGTGGACTTGGTGGAACCGTGCTCTAGAATAGGGATAACATTAAATTTGACTGCTAGTTATGGGCGTGTTCACATGCGGTTTTTCTGGAAAATTGTTTGTTGGCGAATAAGGTTTGGAGACTGCGCCCTTGGTCACGAGTCAGAGGTCATGTGGAGTCCGGGCTAGCTCTGAGGGCTAGCCCCCTTAACTTTCCACTGGATCAAATCTGAAGCCAAAGGTTTCAAACGGGAGGTCACATTGTGAAACAGGCTGGCTCCTGAGGGCTTAACCCAACTTCCTCTGCCCGTTCAACACACGACCCGAGCCTCCGTTCACACCGCCCGAATCTTCGTTCGACCGCCCGAATTTGCGTTACCGATGACCCAACTTGCCCACATTTCAACACAGTTTCCTCTGCCGTGCCGGTCGGGTCGACCTTGCCTGTGTAGTCGGGTCAGGGTTCGAATCCCATGCCCTCAACAAACTTTTCATTGACCTTTCAACCATTGGTTTGGGCCCACGTGGCAGCCTTCGGGCAAGCCACGTGGCACCCTATGATAGGCCTATATAAAATTAATAAAAATTAATTTTTTCCATATATATATATATATTTTACAAATTGACAATATCATAGTCAAAAAGTCATGTTTTGAAGGTCACTAGACGAATTCAAACCTCAGTAACTTTCACATATGACATCGGATTTAAGTCCCGTTCATGGTGCTAGAATCGCAACGACGAGGCCTTTCTGGTCATTCAGACTGCAACCATTTCTGAGCATTTCCATTTTTGAGCATTTTTTACACTTGGACATGATCTCCTGATCACACCTCCCCATTGGGAATCTTTTGGACCCTAAAAGCCTTCAGTTACCTGTTAAGAAGCTGAGGGTACAGACCCCTCACCTTTTCCACCTCCATCCATTTTTCCTTACTCGGTTTGCTACCTTTAAGACCAATCCGAAGGTAATCAACACTTCCCCTCCTCGAATTGCGTGTCCTTTTTGTCAAGGATAGCATCCTTTTTCAGCTCATCCAAAAATTCTGGCGAGAAATCCTCTATGGATGGCCGCTGAATGTCACTTTCATGATAAAAAATTAAAGGAGGTTCATACAAATGTAAATTTTCCACATTCCCAACGGAATACATTTGCATATGTGAAGGCAAATCTAGTTGAAAAACATTATTTCCAACTTGTTTAAGAACCTTGAATGGACCATAATGAATAGGCTTCAGCTTTTTACCTTCTCCTTGCATTATTTCCTTACTAATATGCAGCCATAACTCATCTCCTTCTTGAAACTTATGATCAATTATGTGTTTGTCATGCCTCTCCTTGTACTTGCCTTGACTTTTTTCAAGTTGTTCTTGAACCTGCTGATGTATTAGCTGAATTATTTCAATGAACATGTGAGCTTGGTCAATGTCACTATGCCCATCAATGGCAACATCCTTCTCAAGAATGAAATCTAAAGGTGACTTAGGCAAATACCCAAAAAAAGCTTCAAAAGGTGAAGTATTTGTAGAAGAGTGCTTGGCCCGGTTGTAAGCATGCTGAATGTAATGCAAATACTCATCCCAAAGCTTGGGATGCTTGCTGCAATAACCTCTCAAAAGATGTACAATCGTTTTGCTCACTACCTCTGTTTGGCCATATGTTTGCGGATGGAAAGCAGTACTCTTCTTCAACTTGGTGTCCATCATCTTCCATAAATTGGACCAAAAATTCCCAACAAATCTGGAATCCCTGTCACTAACAATAGAAGTAGACAAGCCATAATGAACCCATACATGTTGAAAATATAAATCAACAGTATGTTCAGCAGTTATAGATTTCTTACATGGCATAATAATACACATCTTGTTGAATCTATCAACTACTACATAAAGATAATCATACTGCTTTCTAGACAATGGTAGACCTCCAACAAAATCCATAGAAACACTTTCCCATGGTATAGAAGGTACTGGAAATGGCATATATAAATCAAGCTTCCCATTGCTAGGCTTGCTTGTAGCACATAATGAACAACCTCTAATGAAATGTGAAACACTATCTACCATGTGAGGCCAATAAAAATACCTCTGTAAATGTGCCACCGTTTTGCTTACCTCGAAATGTACAACAATAAGAGAAGAATGAGCTTCTCTCATGACACTTAGGCTCTCCCCTTGTGGTATACATAACTTGCCCATATGAAAAAACAAATTATTATGCAAGTGATAATTATTCTCCTCAACATGATTCCCTTCACTCAAGTTAGCATACACATCCTTAAAATAACATCTGATGCATACTGTTCTATGTAGCTCTCATGTACAATAGAACCATTCTTAAGTAAAGTAGTAGCACTAATAATAGGCCTTGAAAGCATTGTCTGCTCAATTTAGTGTTCCTAAATTGAGGTCATAAATTGTCAACCAGGGTTAGTAAACTGTTGAAGTGAAGTGCACTATATGTGCCTAGGTATTTGTTTCTCACTACGTTGTGTTTAGTGTTTTTTTTAATGTTTTTGATTTTTGTGTTTTTATCCTAAGAGGAAAAGAACTAAGTCTTGGCAAAGAGAAGTTGTTGGACACACTAAAACAGAGCAAAACCTATTATAAACTATGTATGGCACTTAAGAAAAGAAAATGCAAAACTCTTAACAAGAAAAAAAACTCATAGCAAGAACTAAATAACTCATAACATGAATTCTATAACTCATAACATGAACTCGGTCCAATTCATTCATTAGGAATATGTTGGAATAACTTTGAGAAAAGGATAAGTTTAATGCAATGAGGCTCTTCTAAGATAGTCTGCAACTTAGTGAAGAATTCTACTCTAAATTAATCTATGACACTGAAATTAATCCATTCTACAACTCAAAATATCACTGTTAAACCTCTTTCAATAATTAAAAATCTTTTGGAATAGCTTTGGAAATGAGGCAGTTTGTGAAATTATAAGACGTTGCAGAGCAGTCAAGGCCTTGAATTGATATCACTAATTCTTGTCCATATGATGATGTGTTTGGAAGAGATTAATACAAGAGTAGTTTGTAAATAATGAAGGTCGTGAAGTCTAATTCAACTAGTTAATCAAACTTGAAATACAGTGATTATAACTGATCTAGAATGCAATTAAACTAACTTGAAACACAGTGAACATAAACTGAACTAGGGTGCTATTAACCTCCGGAGTATTACAACTAAACTAAAAATGCAACTAATCACTGAAATACTTCAGCTTTGTCTCATTCGGGGTTAGTGGTATTTTGGAATAATTCATAGAACAGGACTAGCTGTAACATGTGATGTAAATGAGCATAAAAACATAAAGTTCAACAAAACGCAACTAAGCTCTAAAACACCACAGCTTTGTCTCATCCAGTGTTAGTGATATTTTGGAAGAGTTCATAAGGACAAGACTAGCTGTAACAACTGATGTAATTGAGCACAAAAACATAAAGTTCAAAGAAATGCAACTAACTCCTAAAATACTACAGTTATATCTCATTCAATATTAGTGATATTTTGGAATAATTCATAAGAACAAGACTAAACTGTAGCATCCAATGCAAGTGAATATAAAACACAAAGTTCAGAAAATTGCTTAAACTAGGAATGCAACAAGGCTAAAGTTACTTATCTAAACAATGTGCACAAAGCTTCTCGGGCAGTAGGGGCCCTCTACCACCGGATTAGCATACAAATCTCCTCAAGATTGCCTCAGATCTTGCAATAAAGTGGTGCTTCTTTCATTAAAGGAAAAGTATTTCAAAAACAGAGTATTACGGTCTTTTGAGATCTAGCAACAAAACATCAATTTGGCTAACTGTTTCTCGGTCTCTCGAGTCATTCTTATAAGAAAATTACATAACTGCCCTTGAGATAAAATAGGAATAAATGTCTTTCCCAAATAAAATCAAATTAGAACTCTGGTGGAGGTCTCGTACTGTGATTAAAGACATCTGTACAGTCCTTGTCCTATTAGAAGTCTATCTCTTAGTTTTGGTTTCCCACGTGCATAACCACCTGTAGAATTCTGCTCAGACTTCGTAGGGAGCAAGGAATGATGTGGATGAAGTCTGGAATTCACCCATATGCGTTTTTCTTTGAGGTGACACCTGGAACCTGTGAAAACATGAAGACAGCTGCGGAATCGGCAACTAGCTACAGAATGGCTGCATTCTGTAGCTAAATCTAGTCAAAAATTACTACAACAACAAAACCATGAAAGTGTAGCAAGTTATTCATTATATACATTCTTAAAGCAACTTTAATTAATCCTATTGATCATTTAAGCTTGTAATTGATAAGGAACAAAGGAAATGAAGTGAAATTTGGTGAAGGGGAAGGACACCTTTGGGGCTCAAAACATCATATCCTGTGAATCCTAGAAAACTCCTAACATCTTTTTGACAACTTGGAATAGATAAGTTAGAGATGACTTCAACTTTTGACTTATCAACTCTAATTCCATCCCTTGAAATGTGATGTCCTAAAACAATTCCTTCAGTAAACATCATAAAACACTTCTCATGACTAAGTGAAAGATTTGCTTCTTTACATCTCTTTAAAACTTTTTCCAAGTTTGTTAAGGCTTCTTCAAATGTGTTTCCATAAATTGTGAAATCATCCATATATACCTCTACACAATAATGTATTAGATCTGAAAAGATTCCTAGTACTGCCTTTTGAAATGTTGCAGGTGCATTGCATAATCCAAATGGCAATACTCGGTAAGCATAGGTACCCCAAGGACAGGTAAATGTGGTTTTGTCTTGATCTTCAAGTGCTACTTGAATTTGGTTATAACCACTAAACCCATCTAAAAATGAGAAGTACTTTTTGCCAGCTAATGTATCTAACACATGATCTATGAAAGGTAGGGGAAAATGATCTTTAAGAGTAGCTTTGTTTAATTCTCGGTAGTCAATACATACCCTCCATTTACCATTTTTCTTTGGCACAATTACCAAAGGAGAAACCCACTAACTATCTGAAATGGGATAGATAAAGTTGACATTTAACAATTTTTGCAATTCTTCCTTAACAATCTCCCTAAGATTTGGATTCATCCGTCTCTGAGGTTGTCTGATTGGTTTAAAATTTTCCTCTATGTAGATGTGATGAGTGCAAGTCTTGGGGCTTATCCCTTTCATATCAGTGTACTCCCATGCATATGCAGAAGAATGTCTCTGTAAAATCTTGACTAGCTCTTCTTGTTGAGATTTCTCTAAGTTCTTGTTTATGTTTAAGGTTTTGCCTGGAAATATCTCAATTGTAGAGCTGCCAAATTTATCTATGGAATAAAGAGACATCTACCTTGATGATAAAAACTCAATGTTGGATTCTTCTTGAAATTGTTCATGCTTATATTCCGAAGAGGATTCAAAGTTTTCTAAGGTATTCAAAATCTGGCTATCTTCACTAATTTCTGAAATTGTGAAGAGAGGTTGTAAGTCTTCTTCATCCTCTATCCATTGAGTATCATCTAATTCTGTAATTGTTTTTGTTGGAGGATACAAGGTAAATTTATTGGTTGAACTACCATCAGAGATGTACATATCACCGGATCTACAACTAATGAAAGCATCAGCTGTAGCTAACCAAGGTCTTCCTAATATAATAGGATGTCCTCCTAGATTATTCTTAGGAGTTAGGATCATAAAATCCACAGGATATTCCCAAGAATCTAGGGACACTGGAATGTCTTCTATTACCCCATCGGGTTTGATCACAGATCTATCTGCTAATTGTAATAATGTGGGTGTAAAAATAAGATTAGGAAGTTTCAGTTTATCCATGATTTGTCTACTCATGATATTGATTGTTGCTCCTAAATCAATAAGTGTATTTTGAATTTCAGTTCCATTGATGTGTATTTTAACAACTGGATTTCCTGGGTCTAGATACTTTGGAATAGCAATCTTACCCATCATGATATCTGTTATTTTTCCTGCCAGTTGAATTTTCTTTATCTCTCTTATTCTTTTTCCTGTTTTCTTCATGCTCAACTCCTTTATTGTCTTTGCTAAGATTGGAATTTCTTTGATAGCTTGCAATAATGGGATCTTAATACAAACATTTCTCAGCTCATCTAGGAAATCATAATTAGGCACCATAATTTGTTTTTCTACACCCCTATCAATTTGTAATCTTTCTGGAAAGGGAGGTGTAGAGGTGGATGTTGATGGATGCTCTAATATAGGAGTTGAAATTATTGGTTCTTTTTGTTTTGATTTTTCAATGTTTGGGTCTTGGAAAGTTGTGTTCTCTCCAAGACTTTTATTTAACTATAGATAATCTTCCTCAAAATTGTCTTGCTCTTGTATGATTACAGAAGGTTTCCTCTTTTCAAGTATTCTTCCAAACCTAAGTTGAACATCACTAAGGTCTAAAGCAGTGATTAAATAAGTTGGAAACTGTTGGCCTTCTATCATGTATGTGTTCTGAGGATTTTTATTGTTGGGGTTTGGTATGGGTTGGGCAGGAAACTGATTTTTTTTCTGAGGAAATGGTAATGGAAGTGGTTGATTTTGATGTTGTGGATTTTGAGGATTTTGTTGAAAATTTTGTTGAGGAGGGAAATGTGGATATGGTGGATATTGGTAATACTGAGAGTATCTTCCATAGGGATTTTGTGCTCCTTGCGCCCAAGTTTGTGATTGATTTTGAAATTGGGGCCAAGGTTGCTGCCAAGAATTCCAATTTGGTGGGGGTTGATTATACAATTGATCATGAAATCCTTGTGTTTGAGGTCCTTGCCAAGGCCTCTTGGAGACAAAATTGAGAGATTCTGTGGAACTTGTAGGAGTTTCTTCTTGAAAGACAGCTTTAAGACCAGGAAGTGAAGGACAACTCTTGGTCTCATGTTTTTCTGAAAAAATTACACAAGTCTCCACAACTTTGGCATCCAAAGGGCACTCTCTCAAGGCATGTTTCTTTCTACATTTGGGACAAAAGATTGCTAAGGCATCAGATTCAGCTTTTTGCTTGTTTTGTAACTTAAGGGTGTCTATTTGTTCACTAAGACTCCCTAAAATGTCAGATTTGAATTCATCAAGCATATGTCCTATTTCTGCCCTACTCACTGTCCCAGAAGCAGACTTACTTGCCCTTGCAAGAGCAGGGTCTCTTGGTCCTTTTACAATTTTAGATTTCCCTCTTGAAAGGTTGATACATAATTCAACTATTTTAGGTAATGTGAGCTGAGATATATCCCCTTTTCCCATCATGTTAAGGATATCTAACCATTCATCCCTAATTGTCTTCAACAAGAGAGCTTTCAAAGTGTCTTGGTCTAAGTTTTCCATTTTTTCTCTTTTGATGTTGTAATGAAATCTTTCCAACAAATCTTCCAAGTTTTCATCTTCTTTTTGTAGCATCTTAAACACTTCCTCCTTATGATTGACTGGCATACAATAATCCAAATACCTCTCTAGAAATTCTTGTTTCATGTCTTCCCATGTCTTAATAGAACTGTTGATCAAACTCATAAACCACTTCAATGCTGCTCCTTTCAATGTTGAAGGAAATAATTTAAGTTTTTGAGCATCTTGTAAGTAGTCATAAGTTCTACATAGAACTTCAAATTCAAATAGGAAGGTTTCGGGATCTTCAGTTTTAAGTCCATAGAAGTTTGGAAGGACAGAGGGTGAAATGTTTTTCATGGTTGTATTGGTTTCTTCATCTACTATAGGAAACCCAAAAGAGCTTCCCATCTCTCTTCTACCTCTTCCTCTTCCTCCTTCACCTTCTACACCTCTACCTCCTTCTCCTCTACCTCTACCTCTACCCCCTCCAAATAATGTGTGTTCTCCATTAAAGACTCCTCCTCCCCCTTCTTCTGCCATAGTTGATTCTTCTGTGGAAGTTGAAAAGTTTATGTCCCTAGCAGGGGTCCCTGAATCTTCTTCTAAGACAGGTTCAGTGGATAAAGTGGAAGGTCTTTCTAATGGAATATCTGATCTTAAGTCCTTTGGAAGTGTAGGATCAGTAAAGGATGGAATGTAGGTTTGAGTTGGAGGTGTGCTGGCTCTTGGTCTTGGTGAAATAAGTGATGTTATAGGAATCAAGCTTCTACTTCTTATGAATCTACCCCTTGAATCTCTTTCTCTACGCATATCATTGTTTTTGGGAGGTAAGAAACAAGGCTACCTAGTTACACTTCCCCGGAAATGGCGCCAAAATGTCTGCTCAACTTAGTGTTCCTAAATTGATGTCATAAATTGTCAACCAGGGCTAGTAAACTATTGAAGTGAAGTGCACTATATGTGCCTAGGTATCTGTTTCTCACTACGTTGTGTTTAGTGTTTTTCCAATGTTTTTGATTTTGTGTTTTTATTCTAAGAGGAAAAGAACTAAGTGTTGGTAAAGAGAAGTTGTTGGTCACACTAAAACAGAACAAAACCTATTCTAAACTATGTATGGCACTTGAGAACATAAAATGCAATACTTTAACAAGAAAAATAACTCACTTGAGAACAAAATAACTCTGCTGAACTAGTCCAATTCATTCGTAGATATGTTGGAATAACTTTGAGAAAAGGATAAGTTAATGAAATGAGGCTCTTCTAAGATAGTCTGCAACCTAGTGAATAATTCTAATCTAAATTAACCTATGACACCGAAATTAATCCATTCCACAACTCAAAATATCACTGTTCAACCTCATTCAAGAATTAGAAATATTTTGGAATAGCTTTGGAAAAGAGGTAGTTTGTGAAATGATGAGAAGTTGCAGAACAGTCAAGACTTCAAAATGACATTACCAATTCTTGTTCTTATGATGATGATGTATTAGTAGAAATTAAGAACATGAGTGGTTTGTAAATAATGAAGGCTATCAAGTCTAACTTAACAACTAGAATACAACTGACTAATAAAACTAAAAATACAATGGATAAAACTGAACTAGAATGCAATCATTCAAACTTGAAATACAGTGAACAGAATTGAACTAGAGTTCCATTAACCTTTGGAGTTTTACAACTAAACTAAAATGCAACTAATCACTGAAATACTATAGCTCTGTCTCATTCGGTGTTAGTGGTATTTTGGAAAAATTCATAGAATAATATTGGCTGCAACATGTGATGTAAATGAGCATAAAAACATAAAGTTCAAAAAAACGAAACTAAGCACTAAAACACCACAGCTAAGTCTCATTCAATGTTAGTGATATTTTGGAATAATTCGTAAGAACAAGACTAGCTGTAACAATTGATGTAATTGAGCACAAAAACGTAAAGTTCAGAAAAATGCAACTAATTCCTAGAATACTACAGTTATATCTCATTCAATGTTAGTGATATTTTGGAACAATTCGTAAGAATAAGACTGGTTGTAGCATCCAATGCAAGTGAGTATAAAACACAAATTTCAGAAAATTGCTTAAGCTAGGAATGCAACAAGGCTAAAGTTACTTATCTAAACAATGTGCACAGAGCTTCTCGCGCAGTAGGGGCCCTCTACCACTGGATTAGCATACAAATCTCCTCAATATTGCCTCAGATATTGCAATAAAGCGGTACTTCTTTCATTAAAGGAAAATTATTTCAAAAACAGAGTATTACGGTCTTTTGAGATCTAGCAACAAAACATCAATCTAGCTAGTTGTTTCTCGGTCTCCCGAGTCATTCTTATAAGAAAATTACATAACTTCCCTTGAGATAAAATAGGAATAAATGTCTTTCCCAACTAAAATCAAATTAGAACTCTGGTGGAGGTCTCGTACTGTGATTAAAGACATATGTACAGTCCTTGTCCTATTAGAAGTCTCTATCTTTGTTTTGGTTTCCCATGTGCATAACCACCTGTAGAATTCTGCTCAGACTGTAGGGAGAACGGAATGATGTGGATGAAGTCGGAATTCACCCATATGCGTTTTTATTTTAGGTGACACCTGGAATTTTTTTGAAACATGAAGGCGGTGCCCGAATCGTCAACTAGCTACGAGAATGGGAAAGACACATTACTGCAGCTAAGTCTAGTAAAAAAATTACTACAACAACAAAACCATAAAAGTGCTTAACCCAAAGTTAGTCATTATATACATTCTTAAAGCAACTTTGATTAATCCCTGCTCCCGATCTCTTAAGCTTGTAATTGATAAGGAACAAAGAAAATGAAGTGAAATGTGGAGAAGGAAAAGGGCGTCTTTGGGGCTCAACAAGCATATCAACAACTTTATTGAAAATACCTTTCTTGTACCTTATTACCAAGTGAAATTTTTGTAGGAAACCCATCCATCTGAAATGTCATGACTGCTGTAATTTACTTTGCGACTGCAAGTACTGTAAAGGCTGATGGTCGGTATGAACAACTATTTCTTTGCCCATAAAATAGTGTTTCCACTTTTTGACGCTTTGTACTAACGCATACAACTCCTTATCATATGTAGGACAGTTCACAACATCACCATTAAATGTCTCAGAATGAAATGCGATAGGCTTACCACGCTGTAAGAGAACTGCACCCATGGTGTAATCACTAGCATTGGTCTGAATCTCAAATGGCTGTCTCAAGTCTGGTAATGTAAGGACTGGAGCTGAACTTATCTTCTCTTTCAAAGACTCGAAATATTTCTGTTTCTTGCCTCCCCATTGGAAAGCACACTTCACACTTGTCACTGCATGCATAGGAGCTGCTATGTCAGAGAAGTTAGAAATAAACTTCCTCTAATACTGAGTTGCACCCAAAAAACTTCTTACCTATGTAATGGATTCGGGAGTAGGCCAATTCACAATGGCTTCTACTTTAGAAGGATTAATTCTCAAATTACCTCCTCCTACTATGTGTCCCAAATAAACCAAAGAAGTCTTTCCAAATTCACACTTTGACATTTTAAGAAACAACTGATTTTTCTTCAAAACATCAAGTACTTTCTTAACATGCATGACATGCTCTTCTCTAGTCTTGTTGAAAAATTAAGATGTCATCTAAGTATACAATAACGAAATCATCAAGAAAAGGACGCAAGACATCATCCATTACCCGCATGAAAGTTGCAGGTGCATTGCCTAAACCAAACGGCATAACAAGCCACTCAAAGAGTCCCTGTTTGGTTTTAAATGTTGTCTTCCAAATGTCACTTTCTGCAATTCTAACTTGATGATAACCACTACGTAAGTCTAACTTAGTGAAATATTTAGCATCTTTCAGCTGATCTAATAAATCATCTATCCTTGGGAGTGGGTAATGATTCTTTACCGTTATCTTGTTCAATGCCCTGAAGTCCACACACATGCGCCAAGTTCCATATTTCTTTGGAATCAACACTATCGGTGACCCACATGGCAAAGTGCTTGGTCTTATGAAACCTTTTTCCAACAAGTCCTTAATTTTCCTCTTTATTTCAGCATTCTCCATGATAGACATGTGGTACATGCTTATGTTAGGAAGAGGACAATCTTGTTGCAACTGTATTTCATGTTGAATCTCCCTTTTAGGAGGCAAACCTGTCGGTTCCTGAAACATCTCATGATGTGCATCAACTACATCATATAAATATGATTTTAACTTGGAATCAAAATTTTCAAATGACTCATGATTCACATCAACCTTAGGCTTAACCATAATAAGTACAAAAATCTTACTAGAATTCACTAGCCTTTTTACCTGTCCCGCATTTACCATCGCTATATTTGTCTTCTTGTGATGTGCTTTGACAATAAAATCCTTGCCATCTTTAAAGAGATGATACTTATTTTCATGGTGATGGAAGATCTCTTTCCTGTCAAATAAGTAAGGACTTCCCAAAACAATTCCTGATATATCAGGCGGTACTACATCAAGTTCAAATGTGTCAATAAAGTGTGCAGTAATTGCAAAACGCAATATGCACTTTCTTGAGACTTGTAAGTTTTCATCCCTTCATATCCACGCAAGTGGATATTGCTTTGGATGTGGAATCGTCTCAAGTTTAAGCTGTTTGGCCAAGTTTTCTGATATAAGATTTTCTTGTGACCCACTGTCAAACAGTGTGTCAATTTTTTTTATGTTTTGAGACTACCCTCACATGGAACAATTCAATTCTTTCTTCCTCATTTGGAGCTTGTACATGACAGTTTGAAGTACTAGTGCTTGGCTTAGTTTTAGTTTCCTTTCTCTTCATACACTTCAAACCCATGGCTGCAATTTTGGTTTCGTCACCTGAATCATCACCTAAGTCTTGCGGCGTAGTTGTAGTAGCTGCAGTTTTTATTTTTTATTTTTTATCAGGATGAAGTTTCCAACAATTTTTCTCTTCATGGCCTTCTCTTGAATAGTGTTGACATATCACTTTAGCACCCTCCTGTTTTATAGATGCATTATTTTTTCCTTTTCCCTTAGAGTTTTTATCTCTGTTTTTCCCCTTAAAAGGCTTGTTTCTACCCTCATCAAAAGTGTTTTTCCCTCTAGCCTCTAAATGCGTAGCTTGTACACAAACTTCGTCTAGACTAGTTGGATTGAACATAAGGATAGTATGTCTAAGGTAGTTGTGCAAACCACCTATATATTTCAACAAAGTATCTTGACTTTGTAAGTCTACCCCTAATAAGAGTGCTCTTCTCCTAAACTCTTGGGTGTAGTCTTGTACATTTTTTCCCTTAAGTTGTCTGAAGTTTTGCCAGTTCATGATAGCCTTTTGTAAATGAGCTAATGGATAAAATTGCTTTTTAATTGCAGTAATAAATTCAGCCCATGATAAAGTGATTTTACCATGTTTTTTAATTTCATCCTTGGTCTTGGCTTCCCACCATACCAATGCTACTCCATCCATTCTCAAAGAGGCTAATTGTATCTTGGTGTCGTCATCATGAAGGTTTTGTATCCTTAAATAAAATTCCAACTGTCTTATCCAATTGTCAAGTTTCTCTACATTGACCTCACCATTAAACATAGGCAACTCAAATTTAACATCAAGATTTAAAAATGGAATTTTACCAGAGGTTTTAGACTTGTGAGATTGATTCACCGAATTAGAGGATGATGATGTAGAGGAAGAGGATGAAGATGGGGATGGTGGATCACCATTTCCTCCCTATCCTTTCTTTGACTTGTCATTACTTTTCTTTCCTCCTGAAGAACCCTCTCCTTCTTTCTGATGTCTAGATCCTTCTCCTACAAGCCTGTCATTCCTTTCTTGGTAGAGTATCCTCACCATCTTCGTCATGTCCAAGAAAGCCTTTCGAAACACCCGTTCCTCTTCTTTGGGATCAATGTCTTCAAGAGCTTCTCCTTCTCTTGAAGATATGCTTGAGACTTCTTCAATGGCTCTTGGAGGTGTCTCTCTGGCCCTTCTTAGTTGAGGATTGCTTTGTGCACTAACCAAGTGTCCTTCCCCTCTCTTGAGTTCAAGCCTAGTAAGCATCAAAACTTGCAAACAGTCAACTATATCTTTGCACAAGAACAAATGCAGAGTAAAACTCTAGCTCTGATGCCATCTGATCTGAAAATGGAACTATTTGTAAATGCTATGCAAAGTATCAATTTCCATTTAATTTAGTGTGCAAAGTGTTCTCATTGTCTTGCAGGTTAAACAAAGTAGTTTTGGTAATGTTTCTGAGTTTTATGTGTGAGGATTTGTTATTTAAATTTACTGTTTAATATATCACAACAAGTAAACTTCACCATATCATAACACAACAAAATGATGAGGCAGTTCAACCCTCCTGGGCTACATCTGTCGGTCCAAGGCTCCCCAGTGGCATGTCCTTACTCTATTAATTTTCTAAAAATGGTTACATAGTGAAAAATATGCCTAAATAGGCAGAAAAAGCTGTGAATTTGACTTCAAAAGACATAAATAAGCTAAAAATGGCTTTTGTTTCACCTCAAACAGTGAAGTACAACCCAATACAGCTCCATCTCCCTGATGGCCCTAATGGTTCTTTCCTCTTCCCTGAAGAAAAAATGGCTGAAGAACACCTCTTTTTGCTCTACAACCTGTCCCAAACTCTCTAGAAGGTTGAAGAAAGCCAAAATTGACTAAAATTTCATCTTGTTTGGTCGAAAATTGAGAAAGTTATGACCCAAACAAGATTTTGCCCAGTGGCACTAGAAAACCTCCTCCAAAACTGGAGGAACTCCAGTTAAATCCACCAAATTTGTCGGATGAGAAGACTTGGCGGAACTGCACTCCAGAATAGGGATAACATTAAATTTGACTGCCAGTTATTGGTGCGTTCACATGCGGTTTTTCCGGAAAACTGTTTGTTGGTGGATAAGGTTTGGAGACGGCGCCCTTGATCACGGGTCTGAAGCCTAGCCCCGTTAAATTTCTACCGGATCAAATCTGAAGCCTAGGGTTTCAAATGAGAGGTCACATTGCGAAAGGGGCTGGCTCCTGAGGGCTTAACCCAACTTCCTCTGCCTGTTCAACACACGACCCGAGCCTCCGTTCACACCGCCTGACTCTTCGTTCAACCGCCCGACTCTCTTTTTACCGACGACCTGACTCGCCCACATTTCAACATAGTTTCCTCTGCTGTGCTGGTCGGGTCAACCCTACCCGTGTAGTCGGGTCAAGGTTCGAATCCCATGCCCTCAACAAACTTTTCATTGACGTTTCAACCATTGGCCTGGGGCCACGTGGCAGCCTCTGGGCAGGCCACGTGGGACCCTTTGATAGGCCTATATAAAATTAATAAAAATCAATTTTTGCCATATAAATTTTTTATTTTATTTATTTATTTATTTATTTTTACAAATTGACAAAATCATAGTAAAAAAGTCCTGTTTTGGAGGTCACTGGACGAATTTAAACCTCAGTAACTTTCACATACGAGATCGGATTTGAGACCCATTCATGGCGTCAGAATTGCAGCGACGAGGCCTTTCTGGTCGTTCAGGCTGCAACCATTTCTGAGCATTTCCATTTTGAGCATTTTTTACACTTGGACATGATCTCCTGATCAAATGGCCACTTGTTTGTGCGATTCAATTTCAATTTTAAATTTGAAAGCCACCATTTTTTTTGCCATTCAAGTTAAAATTTGAAGTCCTGCCTTTTTACGTTCATGGATTCCATGAATACATAGCATGAAAAATTCATGGATGTCATCGAATTAACATATTGATAAGAAACGAAGGAGGGCGGACGAAGGAAAGCAACATAAAGAGGTTGGTAGGCATATGCCACAGTTTAGAATCATTTTCTCAAGCCTTCTAAATCCATTATGTCAGAGCATGATACTAAATTTCTTTCATCTCTCTTATACAGTGGTAGAAGAACATGACAATTATTTGCTTTTTTCTGGTTACCGTTTTTCGATTTTGATCAGAAATTGGGACAACTTTTATTTGAAATTGAGAAAATTATTATATAATCCAAATTCTAAAATATTTCCATAAAAATACCAAATCTAGCTTTAAATTCAAAATAGAAAATTAGAGAACATTATGTAGAAATTTAATAGAAAATATGTATTTCCTGGATTTTCCCGATCTAACAATTATATGCCACTGTTAAATATAGAATCTCTTCTACAAAATATTTGCGGAATTTAAAATACAATCGCCAATAACGATATCATGAAGAAAGATCAATCACACATAACACAGATAATTTACCCGGGGAAAGCATATAGCTAAAAACCCCGCTATCTTCTATTATGTATTATATCATGGATCATGAAACAATTACATATAAAGCTCCAAACCAAGAGCTCTTAGTACAATAGCTAACTGTCTCACACTGTCATAAAAAAATTGGCAAGTTCCTTAGCCAATTTACTGTCTCTAGACAACCTGCCTCCACAACGCAATACCAGCTGATAGAAATCCCTGAATGAATGGGATCCTACTTGCCTTGACTGCGCAATCCTCATGGGCACATCCAATGTGTGTGTGGTTGGATGTGTGCAACCGATAATGTCATAGCTGATAGTCAACTGTCCCTTTCACCTACATCTCAATTGGGTCTCCACTAGATCTGACATGCATGCAGTTAATAGTAGTAAACCTTCAGTTGCATGTCAGGCCACTGATTGTGAATTAATTAATAATTAATTCACTTGATCTCTCACTACTGTACCTTTAGCTACAACTAGCACAACCGAGTTTAACTCACTTAAATGAGTTAAACTACTTTACAACTTTCATAACTACACTTCCAGTTACTCTGTTACAACTTCGAATCACTCAGTTACAACTAGTCCACTTGCATGTCCCACCAACCAACCACTCAACTCAAAATTCCTATAGCTAACTGATTTTCCACTTCAATTAACTATTTCCAAGTGCTCATTGACAGTATATTATTTTTTATTGTCTAACTAATATCAAGGGATAATAATAGTCGACATGCATCTATAAATAGACATGCAATCTATAAATAGAACTTGCACATACATCTATAAATAGACTTCATCTATAAATAGAATTTTCTCATGCATCTATAAATGTACATCCACCTAAAAATATCCTAAGGCTCCATCCTAGTGTAGGTGCATAATTTTCACTAGGATCTTCTTGTTGAATCTCAACACTCCCTCTCAACAAGAAAGGGATTATCCTTCACCCCGATCATGTCTTTATGGTATTCGAATTTTCTCTTGGTGAGCGCCTTCGTGAGAATATCTTCATCTTGATATTCTGTAGGAATGTACTGAAGCAACATGATCTTCCTCTACACAAAATTTATGATATGATGATACCAGATATCTATATTCTTAGATCAATCATGAAACACAAGATTAATCGAGAGTTTAATGCAACTTTGATTATCACAATGAATCACTGTCGGATCTAAATGAGAACCAAAAAAACCAACCAAGATCTTTCTCATCCAGATAGCCTCACATGAAGCTTGAATTGCTGCCATGTATTCCGCTTCCGCTGAACTGAGTGCCACAGATCTATGCTTCCTACTGTACCAAGAAACAACTATAGATCCAATGCTAAAGATCCCCCTTGATGTGCTCTTTCTGTCCAATGGGCTGCTTGCGCAATCTGCATTCGTGAAGCCATGAAACTTCACCTCATCAGTCTATCTATACCATAAACCATACTCAGATGTGCCCCTCATGTATCTCAAGACATGCTTGCTCGCCTTCCGAAAGAGCTTGGTAGGCTTAACCATAACTTGACTCAGCTGGTTAACCGCATAGCAAATGTCTGGTCTCGTGTTCAATAGATACATTTGATCCAAATTTATGCAAGAACGCAACTAAATACACATATAACCATAAATACAAATATGCAACATAAATAACACTTCATTTTATTAATATCAAAGAACTGAAATTTGCTTACAGACAAAATGGAAATAAACTAGCTAGGGCGCTGGTAGCTTATCTCTAAGAAGATATGTGGCGGCTACATGCCTCTGAAATCTGTGTTACAATGAGGCTCGAAGGCCTATATATTATTGAGAAACAATGGAAAACCATAAACATCCAAAAACCTAACCCAAGGAGATGAAACACCAGAATATGGGCCTCGTCGGGGTAAATTGGCACATCAATTTCCCGGGGTCGTAACTTTGACATACTATCTCCGTTTGACACACATGATACATCGTTAGGAAGATATATCTGAGGACTACAATTTCTAATCATGAATTTATATTTTAGAATAGGATTAGAATCACCGGAGAAGCAATGCCCAAAAAATGTTGTTTAGGGCTTCAAAACGGCTCCGGAAGTTCAGGACCCGAAAAACTACTAAAAATAGTAAGTTATGCCGAAACTTAAAAAATGAAAGAGAAAATGGTGGGGCCCCAACTGGAATAGGCAGGCGGCCAAAAATATCCACCTGGATCATTCCTCCCCCCTTAGGAAGTAATGGTCCCCATTGCATTGAGTTCCTCCATGAGATGAGGAAACTTCTGCTCAACTTGGTCCTTGGTGAACCACTGCCTTGGTGCAGGAGTTGGCCAGCTTTGACAACCCGATAAATTTGAATATTTTTTTGGTGAGTGTTCTTGATTTTCATGTCCATGATACAATCTGTGTTGGCGTGTTCCATGTAGTCTGGGTTTAACTCTATTGGTGTGAGTTGTTCTGTAATGTCATAGGTGTCCAATAGAGGTGGGAAGTAGGGATGAAGGCGGTCCACATTGAATAATGGGTTTAGACCAAGGAATGGTGGAATACTGAGCTCGAGGTCATTGTTCCCTACATCCTTCGTGATGGTGTGCGACCCATATCGGAGTGGGCGAAGCTTGTGCTGGGGTCTAGTGAGGCGCTCCTTCTGCAAATGTAGCCACACTTTGTCGCCCACCTAGAAGTTGTGAGCACCCGATGTTGATCATGCCGTTGCCTATACTTAGCATTGGCTTTGTCCAATATGTCATGAAACTGTTGGAGGATGTGCTGAATGCGCTCGATGAAGTTGTTCAGTTTGTCAGCTTCAGACTGGACATGATCCGATTCAACTTGAGTAGCTGCAAACGGCATGGCTACGTCAATGGGACATAATGGTTGGAATCCCAAGCCCACCTGAAAGGGGCTGTGGCTAGTTGAGTTGTGGAGAGCTCGGTTATAATTGTGTTGTACATAGGGAGGTTCTCATCCCATGTGAATGGATGCACAAAATGTGTACAATCATCCTGTTGACGACCTTTGTCTGGCCATGAGTTTGGGGATGGAAAGTTGTGGACTTGGTGAGCTTGGTGTCCAACATTGACCAGAGGCTGGACCAAAATGTGCTAAGGAATTTTTTGTCCCGATCTGAGATGATAGACTGTAGGATCCCAAAGTGCACCCACACTCGTTCAAAGAATATTTTAGCAGTGGCTTCTACTGTGATATTCTTCTGGCAGGCAGCCATAAATGCCATCTTCGAGAATCTGTCGACGACCACGAAAACGTAGTCATTTCCATGCTTAGTAGAAGGAAGGCCTGACATGTAATCCATGGAGATGGATTCCCAAGGTCGAATAGGGGTAGGTAGCGGAGTATAAAGGCTTTTCTTCTTGATGGTCAGTTTGGCAATGGCGCAAGCAGTGCATGATCTGATGTATTTCCTGACATCCTATTGAAGGTTCGGCTAATAGAAATAATTATGCAGTACTGCCACTATTTTCTCGACCCTGAAATGCCCAACAACTCAACTCTAGTGTGCTTCCCATATCATCTCGGCACGCTCACTTGAAGGAACACAAAGGTGTCCCAGGTGACATAAAAATGCATCTTGGAGGTGAAAATTTAGAACTTGCTTACCCCCAAGAGTGCCTTGTATGTGTGACTGAATTCTGGATCAGTCTTGTAGAGAAGCGACCAATCAAAATTCTCGTGCCCACAAGATTTGAGAATGGTGGTTAGCACCACGATCGGTGGTCGGATGAGGCAGTCTGCAACATTATTGGTGCTACTTTTCTTGTACTTGATGTTCAAATGAAACTATTGCAGATATGTGGACCACTTCTAATAGTGATCATTTTGCAACTTCTCTTGTGTCTATATGAACTATAGGGTCGGTGGTCTGTGTGGATGATTGTTTCCTTCCCCAAAATGTAATGTTTCCATTGTCGACAAGCCTGCATAATGAAATACATTTATTTTTCATAAGTGGGATAGTTGCAGACTGTGTCGGACAAAGTTTCTCTATGATATGCCACTGGATGCCCCTATTGATTAAGAACTACCCCAATAGCATAGTGAGAGGCATCCATCTCAATCTCAAATGGTTGTTTCCAGTCTGGTAATGTGAGCACTGGGGCAGAACATAGGCGATGTTTCAATTCTACGAACGCCTTCTGTTGAGATTTCGACCAAAAGAATTTTTCTTTCGCTCCTCCCTTGGTGACTTGAATTAAGGGCCAAGTGATATGAGAGAATCCCAACACGAACCTGCAGTAGAAATTAGCAAGACCCAGAAAGTTGCAAAGCTCTGTTAGAGTGGTTGTGGCTAGCCAATCCTGAATGACTTGGATCTTGGTTCAATCCACATGCACCCACCTTTCATCAATAATGTATCCCAAATATTGAACCTGGGTCATGCCAAAAGTGCACTTCTCCAAATTGGCACACAACTTGTGTTGCCGCAGTGTTTGGAGGACTTGTTGGATGTGGTGGAGGTGTTCTTCTCAAGTGTGGCTGAAGATCAGAATGTCATCCAATTACACCACTAAAAATGAGTTGGTGAATGGCCGCAAGATGTCATCCATCAACCTCATGAAGGTTGCGAGAGCATTCGTCAACCCGAAAGGCATGACCATCCATTCGAACAGGCCCTCCTTTGCTTTTAAGGAAGTCTTCCACACATCAGAGGGTTCAATTAGTACCTGGTGATACCTAGAATTCAAGTCAATCTTGCTAAAATATTTCACCCCTTTGAGTTGGTTTAGAGGGTCATCAATTCGTGGGATTGGGTACCTATTCTGGACAGTGATCTTGTTCAGCGCCCGATAGTCAATACAAAGTCTCCGAGTCCCATCCTTCTTTTGTACCAACACGATCGGGCTCCTAGAGGGTGATGAACTTGGACGAATGTGACCTTTCTGCAACAACTCTTGAATCTTCCCCTTGATTTCATCGTTATCCATAACAGAGCACTGATAGATCGGTCCATTGGGTAGTGGCATACCTGGGGTCAGATCAAGGGGTGCTTGACCTGACAGTGCAGAGGTACCCCTGTGGGTGAGGTGAAGATGTCATTGTACTCCTCCACAACCTTGTCCATTTGTTGTTTTCGTGTAGAGGATCCCTATATGGAGGTCATAGCCATAGTCTTCTTCTTGCCCTCAGGGTGGATCAATAGGAAAACAAATTTCCTTGTTTTCGAAATGAGCTTACTGCATTTTCTTTCAGTAACCAAAGAGATAGTGGCAGGCGGTGGTACCTCTGGTATCCTGTACAACTTATTTCCCAAAGTAACAATAATAGCGTGACGTTGGGACTCATACACAACATGTCGCTTCCAGAAGTATGGTTGGCCTAATAATATATCACAAACATAAAGAGGATCAATGTCACATAATACCTCATCCGTGAAGGGCTTGATGCTATAGGGAAGGTGACAGTACTAGCTGATACGAAGATCCTGTCCTTGGTGAAGCCACCCGATGGTGTATGGATGTGGGTGTGCTGTGGTCGGCAAGCCCAACCACAATGTCTGCTAAAATGAGGTTATTTTGGCTCCCATTGTCAAAAATGAACTGTAGTGGGGAACCCTTTACCCACATCTGGGAGTGGAAGAGACACTCCTCCTCCTCTGAATCTTCTGGTTCCTCCTTCTGGATCTTCGCAGTGGCAAAAATGGTGTTGGGCTCCGCATCAATAATATGTTTCCCTTTGTCATTCCCCTTGTCATGTTTTGATTCAGAGTCGGAGCATGCATCTGATTCAAAAGCCCTCATCTTGGCCACCAATGACTGCTTGGCTCGACACTCACTTATGTTGTGAGTGGATTTCTTATGGAACTCACACCACTTTCCCGTGTCCTTCTTTGGCTTCACGGTGATGTTCTTTGCTTTCGGATTCAACATGTTGTCTTGGGCCGCCATGCCTTAGATTTTTCCTTTGTTATACGGTTTGGGGCACCTTTCCCTTGATTTTGATTCACAGATCCAAACTCTCACTTTGTTTGAATTTCTGCTCAATCTTGGCAGCATATCGGTATGCCATACAAAGCGAGGAGATGTCGAGGAACTCCATTTCCTCCTGAATGTATCTATGCAGAAAACTACGATACTTTAGCACCAAATTTTTCTCTGAATCTTTGATACCCAAATTTGTGCGTAGGGTATGGAACAAATTCGTTAGCTCATGCACATCTTGAGCCCTTTGTTGCCTCAACGTGGTCCATTGTATTTACTTGTCTTCATAGCTCCCCACGGGATAGTATTGTTCCTTGATGGCGTCTTAGAAATAATTCCAAGTGGGTACGACTGAGAACATAGAGGGAATATTTAAAGAGGGAATATAAACCACTCTAGATACATCTTAACTCGAAATAAAGCAAGTGTTGAGAGGTATCCCTCTCGAAACTTGGTTTTATTAGTGAGTAATGTTGAATTTATATAAGGATTTAGTTTGAAGTTATAACATCATTTTGAGGAAGTAATAAAGATTATATTAAAAGATATCATGAGCCATTCACATATAAGTGGATCAACTTTCACCCCCATGTTTTTCAATTTTAATGGCCCATTATGGATAACACTACTCATTGGAACTAATGGTGTTAATGTAGCCACTTCTCCTCACATCTTAACTAAAACACTTCATATAATTTATGTATTATCATATTACGCCAAAAAAAAGATAGTGAAAACAATATGATGCAATCTTTAATAATATAGATAAGTAAGTTGATCTAATTAGTTATTTTTATTTTTACATAAAAAAATATCACTCAAAA
The DNA here is from genome assembly GCA_034641835.2 of Pinus albicaulis. Taxonomy (NCBI): domain Eukaryota; kingdom Viridiplantae; phylum Streptophyta; class Pinopsida; order Pinales; family Pinaceae; genus Pinus; species Pinus albicaulis. The sequence continues at coordinate 46,372 of JAXQQM020064878.1, forward strand.
CAATAATAAAGTTTGATGTATAATTTTATTCAAATTTGACTTGACATGTGTTTCTTTTTTAAATAAAAAATAAAATATTATTTTGTTGGAATCTTTCATTTTTTTTTTTTAGTAAAACCTTGATTTGTATTAAAGGTGGTAGGAGGAACAGGGACTATTCACAATCTCAAATGAAAAATAGTAATTAGGAAGGAAAAAAAAACAATTAAAAAGAATTCTACAGCTCTATATGGACCTCATTCTAGCACTCCAACAAAACATTAAAGACATCACTATCATAAAGGAATCCTTCTTAATAATCAGATAATTAAGAACTAATTATCATCCTAAAAATAATGCACTAAACCAGATCCCTTTAGCATGCTAAGAGCCCCCTCTCATATGTTTCCAACTCCCCATCTTTCCATGTTCTTATATCTCTTAATGCTGATGGTGACTCAATGGCCAATAGTGGTTGTATCTTAGAAGAAGGGAAAATTGATGTGATTAAGGTCTTGGGGCCTTATAGTGTTCCTTGATGATGGTGTACATGCCAATATTTTTCTGTCTCCCACTCCTTATATTAGTTCCTTTGCGCCTTACTCGTATCGTTACCCCCTCCTAATGACCCCTCTAACCCTTTTTTCCCAACCCCACTTGACCCCCTCCCTCTCCCCTCTGCTTCTCATCATTTCATCCATTTGTTCTTTCCTCGGTAGATGGTAGAATGTGGCAATGTTTTGGCACTGCATGTAATAAGGTGTGTGGGTATTAATTAATATCAAGGTGTTTAAGGTTATAATCATGCAAGATCAGTTAAAAATTCTTCAGAAACCATTAGCCAACGTGTGTCATTTAATTACCATGTTGACGAGTAGATAGGGAATTCACTATATTAACCGTTCATCCAAGGAAGAGGCCATCTCAGGTAGCAGGTTCATGATGGAAAAACCTTGTGATCAAGGCATAGTAGTTGCAATCCTAGAATTTTGCACGAGCTCCAGGGATTTGGATCGGCATAAATTAGTGCTCTACTTTTCTCTTAGTGCACTGGTTCTCCAGCTCATTTTTGGCCTTAATCCACTAGACGTTCGAAGTATGCTTTCTTGGCTCCTCTTGGCAGTCTCTCTTTAAGGGACTGCGTAATTTTACAGGAGGAAATTCTGCGACGAAAAGGATAAGCTTTCCTATACTACTCTAAGTCTCCAGTTCACATAGTTATTAGTTTCCATTCTCAAGGCTCATTATGTCACCTCCTTCTCCGTGGATATTTCTAAGCGTCAAAAAATTTGCGACTTCTCTGATTCTCACTTATTTATCTTGTGCATCTGTGGTTGGATTTTTGATTCAATTATGGAGTTTCGATTATGGGGCTGTCCACACCTCCACTCAAGGAGAGTAGCTCGGAAACCTAGTAAGTGAAATGCCTCTGCAAGTAATTTCTCCAGTGTCGAAGCCATGGTTCCCTCATGTGAGTTGCAAATAAATTGCAGAAGTAAGAGCTGATGTTTATGGCCTCCAAGTTTTGCTTCATCCGCAGAGCTTCGCTGAAAACTCCACGTTGGACACCATAGAGAGCCAACGACAAATGATTTCTTAGCTTGATGATGAAGTGGTTTTTATTGTCTATATAGTACTGGAGAACTCGAGAAATAAGGGTACTGTCATATATTATAATTGTTTACTATGCTTGGACTAGCTGAAAAAAATCTCTCATGGCCAATATGATGCTTGAGAAACACTATCCAATGTAACTCACCTAGGTATTTATGCGTGAGAACACATGGATTTAATATAAACAATACTCATTCTTGTTTAAAAAAAAATAAAAAATTGATGTGTGGTTTAAAATGAGTTTTTTATTATATATAGATTAGTTGCTCTATAAAACTCATGGAGAACTTAAGTGGTTGAGGGTTTACAAATCATACATATAATCACAGCAAAATTTTTTGTTAAATTTTGGATAAATAAATTGAAAAATATGAAAAAAACTTCCAAAATGTATAACATATACAATAAGGAAAAAATAAATCCCTTAATAGATATTTTTCCGAACCCTAATGTTTGGCAACATTTTATGTTAAGTGTCTTTGTGTCCTTCAGCACATGTTTCAAAACTACCTTCATGTAAACTCACACCCTACCCTATCTTGACCGAGATGAGATCTAGTTTACATATCATAATTCACCATATATTTCTTGCAAAACTTCAAATTTCATCTAGGTAAACCCTTACATTCACTGGAATGTGAGACACATGAAAGAGAAGTTTCAACCCACTGTTCTCGCCAATTATGAGTTGTAGGTTAAGTCTTTTTTTTCTTTTTTCTCCACGATGTTCAATATGTGTCATGTCATGGATAACAATTCCAGGCTTGGATGGAAAATTCAAGTCAACTTTCCCTTGACCATTTGAATTGGAAGATGTTGGGACATCATAAATATGATTTACTTCTCTACGGATTGATGATTTTGTATGATTGAGGAAGAAATACCCTGTTTGCAAGCCTGCAGCTTATACTCAATCATCAGATCATAGAGTAGTAAATCCTTCCAGTGGCATCTCAGCCTCTTCCAATTTAAATTATGTAGAGTTGGTTAATTTAAACTTTTCATCTAGGCTTGCAAACGTTATTCATGACATGAAATGAAGCATATTGAGAACCCTTCACTAAAAAGAGTGAAGACTAAACCTACATTTCAAAACCTCGCACAACAATTATTGAAACTTCTGTGTCTTGTGTGTCAAATTCAAGTGGGATGCCAATGTTTACCCAAATGCAATTTCATGTTTAATAGTAATGTGTGATGAAGTTGAATGTGTCAAAGTGGATCCTATCTTGCTGAACATAGAAAAGGTTATGTGTTTATAAAAAGTAGTTATGAAACATATAGTGAAGGACACAAAGACACGTATTTGAATTTAGACAGTTAGAGTACCCACACATGAGGGCACCCAATTATTGCTGAGGTTATGAAATATTTGTGAAGATAATTTCCTATGCAAGTAAAGTAAGAACATCATGAACCGAGGGAAGAAACTATAACATAGAATCTTACCCTTAGATTAACAATATTTTCCCACCTTATGGAAAGTCAAAGAACACAACAAAACAAAACACAACTACAACTATCAAATTAGAAACAAATTTAAAAAATGGAAAGTGGGATATTTGAATCTATTTGTGCATCTATATTTATACAAATTTTCAAGTAAATTAAATAGATATAAAAATCAAATTTTCCTCTTCATATTGTGGCAATGGATACCCCTTCGAATATCGACAAGTTGAGATGGTGTTGCGGTGAGAAAGTGAAGTTTTTGCTGAGGCGATGGAGGTGATGTTGCCCAGTTAAATAATTATCTCTAAAAATATTTAGCCAACAAAAAATTATTTGATTCTTACATGAAACTGCTGTTACACTCAAAATCACTGATATAATAAAATGTTATTACACCGTACATACTACTATATTCATCCTCCGATATTTTTACTATGAGTTCTGAACCATTCTTTTATGAAGGGTTTCATAAATATGTATGCAAACAACTCTTCTAATTTACATAATGATATATAAATTTCATTATTGTTTACTACTTCTCTGATGAAGTGATATCTTGTATCAAAATTCTTATTTTTATTATAAAATGCATTATTATTTGATAATGCAATAGAATATTTTTTTGTCATAGAAAAAATTGAGTTGCTTCTTTCTATTCATGTCGATATTTTTTTTAATAGAAAAAATTGAGTTGCTTCCTTCTATTCACGTTGATATTTATTTTAATAGAAAAAAATGAGTTGCTTCTTTCTGTTCATGCAACATCTCACTTAAAATTATTCTCATCCATAGAATTTGACATGGAAAAATTCTTTTCCTCAACTAATGATAAAGTCACAATGGATTACATACCGATGTTATTGTACCTCATAAAAAAACCAAACACATACCTAGATGTTCTCCTTATGTCATTGGTATTTCTCGAAAAACCATTATCTATTTATCTAGATTGTTTAAAATATAAATATGATGTATAGGAGATATAATTATTTTTTGTTCCAACCATATATCTTAGGATAATTTTTCCAACCAACCAATGGGTACTCTTGGGAGAATCCATGAATATGGAAAATAAACTTAAAACAAACATTATATCAAGCCTTGTTGTAGTCAAATACATGATACTTCAAACCAATTTACTATACAAGTTTGGATCAAAATTTGGACCTTGACCATTCTTACTCAAATTTCTACCATGTGCAATTGGTGTTACTCATGGCTTACAATTCTACATCCTCGACCTTTTCAATATATCCTTTACATACTTGGATTGATAAATAAAAAATAACATCTTGAGATTAAGTTAGTTCAATACCAAGAGAATATTTCATTAACCCTAAATCATTCATCTCTAATTATGTTTACATGGTTGTCTTAAAATCATCTATTGAAAGATCTCCATTGAAAAGTAGATCATCAACATGCAAGCAAAGAATTAAAATTTTATCTCTCTCGTTTAGCTTTGCACATAGATCTATCTAACTAGACTCTTGTTGAATCCTTTGTTACTCAAATAGTCATCATTTCAACTATATCATACTCGGGGTCCTTGTTTCAATACATATATATAATGCTTTATTGACCTTGTAAACTTTATCTTCTTTCCCATCAATTTCATATCCTCAAGGTTGTTTAACATAAACCTCTTCTTCCAAAACACCATATACAAGTGAAAAATTAACATCTATATGATAAATTTTGCTATTATTTTGTGTAGCAGTAGATAATACCATCCTTATTGTGTAAAGTATAGCTACATATCCAAAAGTATCATTCTAACCAATTTCAGGTTGCTAATTGAACCCATGACCTAGAATCCTTTCTTTACGTTTCTCAATTTCACCTCTATAATTCAATCTATACTTATAAATCCATTTAAAACATATACTATTTTTACCTTCAAGAAGATCTAAAAGCTCCCAAATATTTTTCCTTTCTATGGAACAAATCTCTCATCCATAGCCTTTAGCTAAACTTCTTTTTATCTAGGTGGATATTGGTGGCCACTTGCCTATTCCACTTGGACCCCAAAATTGTTTCCTATCAATTTTGTCCTTTTCAACATAGTCTCCTATTATGGTTGTTTTCTAGTTTTGAGATTTTTTGGGTCATGAACTTCTGAAGCTAATTTGAGGCCCTAAAAAACATTTTTTTTGGGAAATGGGAAAATGTAAGTTAAAGACTATATTTTAGTTGAAATTTTTTATCCTATGATAGAAATTTCTAATGGTATATCATGTGCACCAAATAGAGATCATATGCCAAATTTATGACTACAGGAAGTTGGCATTCTAACTAACCACATTAGGGCCCATAATCTTTCGGTGCTTCATGTCCGATGGTTAATTTTTTGGATGCTTAGGGTTTATTGTCGTTTCTTCATGAAAAAAAGGCCTCGCAACCCCATTGTAAAACGATCTAGAAGACATGTAGCTACCAAATCTCTTATTAGAGATAAGCTACCATTGCCTCTGCTAGTTTGATTTCATTATGCAAGTAAATATTTTTCAACATTTGTTATTTATTCATTGAATTTCAGTTTCAATGTATCTATATGTTTTTGTTTAAATTTATATTTCGTTTTGTTCCTTTATAAATTTGGATCAGTGATATAAGAGTGATCTTCTGTTTCTCTGTTCTTATCTGCATGTTCCCAATGAGGTGCGGGTATAAAGAGTTGGGACTCAAACTACTTGAACCCTTGCAAGATCGTCCTCTTTGACCCCGATGGCCTCGAATGAGAGAAGGAAAGAAATATGATGCAGAAAGAGATTCTATAAAATTGTTGCTTAAATAATCCCTCGAGAAATAGAGGAAGGAAACGATGGAAAAATGTTTCTAGTTCCTTCAGCGATTACCAATAGGAAATGCATCCTTATCCAATATTCACTTCAAAGGCACAAACCCCTTTAAGGTAGAAGTGAAATTCGATATTATTATATTCGAAGGCCAAATAGATGTAGATGATCTAGATAAATGGTTAAATATGTTGGAGGGATATTTTTCAATTCCATGAATTTTCTGATAGAGAAAAACATACTTTTTCACTACTTAAATACACCCCCCACATCACGGACTGCTCAGAAACTCACTATGAGAAAAGGGCTAGAGAGGAGTCTACACTATTTTCAGTCGTACCCTATTGGAACGATTTTAAAGATATTGTTAAGGAACAATATTACCCTATTGGAAGCTATAAATATAAATATATAAAATGGACCATGTTATGGATATAAAGGGAACAAGATATGCCAGATTTCATGAGTTTATTTCATACTTTATGCACGAATTTTGGTATCAAGAACTATGAGCAACATTTGGTGCTCAAGTATTGTTTTTTTCTACACAAATAAATATAGACAAACATGGAATTCCTAGACATCTCCTCGCTTGGTGCAAAATACTAATATGTTACCCAGATCAAGAAAAAATTTAAATGGAAAAAAAAATACTTTCATTGTGTGAAGAAAAATCAGGGAAAGGTCACCACTAAACCTCATAAAAAAGGAAAAAACCAAGGTGGAACAAGTCAGGACAACTCACTGAAACTGCAAGATACAAATCACAATGGTAACGTGAAGAAGGACAGGGGAAAGTGGTATGAGTTCCACAAGAGCCCACTCATAACAAAAAAGTGTTGTGAAATGAAACCATTGTTGGCTAAAATAAAATATTCAGATTCATATGGAGGTTTTGACTCTGAGTTAGACCCCAAAAATGGAAAATGGATCATTTATGCAGAACACAATGCCACCATTACCACCAGCAAGGTCTAACACAAGGATCTCAAAGATCTAGAGGAAGGTGAGCATCTCTTCCACTACCAGATGTGGGTAAATGGGACTCTGTTGCATTTCATTGATGATGGAAGGAGTCAAAAGAGCCTTATCTTAGCTGATACCATTAATTAATTGGGCCTCCTAAAAACACCACACTTGCAACCATACACTATAAGGTGGATCCCCTAAGGCTGGGATCTCGATGTCATCCAACAATGTTGCCTTCCATATAACATCAAGCGTTTCACAAACGAGGTACTATGTGGTGTTTCTCCCTTTGAAGGTTTTGATGTTCCATTGGGCCAACCATGCTTATGGGAGCATCATGTTGTGTATGAGTCCAAAAATTTTATTTTTATTATTACTTTGGGTAGAAAATTGTATAGGATACTAGAAGTAGCCTTTCGTACTACTATTTATGTGATATCTACTAAGAAATGCAGTATGATCATCTCCAAGACTGGGAATGTTTTATTCTTCTTGATTCACTCTCAAATTAAGGGGAATATCATGACCACATTCATATACTCCACACAAGGATCCTCTATGCAGTAGAGGAAAATGGGTAAGGTCATGGAAGAATACAAGTACATCTACTACTAAAACATATGTGTACCTTTTCATTTCCAGGTCAAGCATTCAATCAATATAACCCTTAACGCACCTCTACCCAATTGACCAATGTACAACTTCTATCTTCTAGAAAATGAGGAAATCAACTGGTAGATCCACGAGTTGCTACAAAAGGGTACATCTGACCAATTTACTCACCCATTGAAAATCCAATTGTATTTTACACAAGAAGGATATGACCTGAAGGTTATGCATTAATAATGGATACCTGAACAAAATCATAGTCAAGAGCATGTACAAATTACACAAATTGATAACCTTTTGTATTAGCTCAAAGGGGACAAATACTTTATAAATATTGATTTGAAGTCTTGCTATTACCAAGTTCTTATAGAACCCACATAGTTTTGGAAGACTGCAATCAAATCGAACTAGGGGTTTTTTGAGTGGTTGGTCATCCCATTTCTTTTAAGGAATTCCCCTACAAATTTCATGAGGCTGATGGATGACATATTACGATGTTTCAACAACTCATTCATGGTTGTATATATCGATTATGTCTTCAACATTAGCAATACTTGGGAAGAGCACTTGCAACATATTATATAGGCCTTGGTTACTTTAGAGTAGCACAAGATATGTGTAAACTTGGAAAAATTATCCTTTGGCATGGAAAAGGTACAATATATAGGTTACATTATTGATAAGAAAGGTGTGCATGTGGATCTAGCTAAAATCCAAGTCATTCAAGATTAAATCACGCCGATGAGTCTCACAAAGCTTCACAATTTATTTAGCCTTGATAATTTATACCATGGATCCATGTTGGGATTATCTCGTATCACTTGGCCCTTAAGTCAAGTTACTAAGGGTAGAGTGAAAGCAAGTTTTTTGTTGTTGGAGTTGCAACAAAAGGCATTCGTTGAGCTAAAATAATCCCTTTACTCTGCACTAGTTCTCACATTGCCAAACCTGTAGTAGCCATTTGAGATTGAGAGAAATCCCTCCAACTATGCTATTGTTGCATTGCTCACTCAAAAAGGGAATCCAATGGCCTATCATAGTTAGACACTCTAATATTATTCATAGATGCCCCACCTATTATAAGGAGACAAATTTCATCATGTAGGTTTATCGGCAAAGGAAACATTAAATTTTGGGAAAGTAGATAATCATGCACACATATCAGTCACATCATCAATTTATGCAGACACAGGGAAAGTTACAAAACGACCGCCATAAAAAATGGTCCACATATCTGCAACAATTCCATTTGAAAATTAAATACAATAAGGGTAGCATCAATCATGTTGTAAATTTCCTTAGTCGCCCCCCGTTGTGACTCAAACCACTTTTCTCAACTGTTGCAGACAAAAGACATTGAGATGGTTGAAGTTATACAAAATTGATCCAAAATTCACCACCAAATAATAGATACTGATGGATGACAAGAAGGTTCTCGACTTGCACCTCTAAGATGCATTGTTGTGCTACCTAGGGAACCTTTATGTTCCTTCTAGTGAGTGTCACAAGCTCATATGTGAGGTACATTATATTCAACTAACAAGAAACGTAATCATGGAGAGGAAAGTGATGGTACTATAGAAATAATTTTATTGGCTAAAAATCTAATCAGATGTTTGCAAATATATTATATCATTCACTACCTGTGCCAATGTCAATCCAATCATTAAGAAGAAAGGATTGTACACCCATCTATATAATCCCATATAACCTTGAGAATCCATATCCATGGAATATATGTTTCTCCTTCCTTCTACCGAGCATGGTAATTATTGTTTGTTTTCAATCATTGGTAGATTTTATAAAATGGCCATATTGGATTCCTGCAAGAAGAGTATTACATTAGAAGCCACCACCAAGCTCTTTGAACAAGTGTGGGTACATTTTGTGATTACACGGACCATGATAAAATTTTTGGATAACATGTTCCTAAGAAATTTTTTGAATCTCTCGTTATTATTTGACACCAATATAAGGATGTCAATTTCCTTCCATCCCTAGACTAATGGCTAAAGAGAGGTCATCAGCATAATGATAGTGTGCATAATGCGCATGTACAATAAAATGAATCCACAAAAATGTGATGAGATTCTTCTCTATGCTAAATATAGCTACAACAAATCTCTTCAGAGCTCAAATTTACGTCTTAACTTTTAGGTGGGCGTGGGATTTCAATAATCGTGTTCCATTGATATTGCAATGCCTCTTGCAAATACACAGGTAGAATATACACTATTCAATTTGAAGTTGATAAATCCATCAAGCTTATTGAACACATTCAATACATCCACCAAGAGTTTAATGACACCATGGGTAATGGAAATACTAAATACAAACAACTTCATGTTTAACATTGGATGCTACATAGTTTCAAGTGAGTGACAAGGTTTGGTTATATTTGTGAGGGGAATGCATTGAAGAACCCCATCATAATATATTAACACTCCAACATGGGCCTTACACCATCATCAAGGTTATGGGCATGTTCGTGGAAAAAAAGAACCTCATAAACATTAGAGAGACCACTTGGTCAGAGTCTCGAATTAGAATCTTTTCCATTTGGGCTACTAGTTCTAGCTAGTAAAATGGGCCTAGATACCCTTATATAATACTAGATTAATATAATGTTAAACCTAAAATAATCCTAATCCTACTATGTTATCCTATATGGTACTAGGCGATGCTAAATAATATTAGGTGTTATGTCAAGGATCAAGCTAAATGTTAATCCTAAGTGATTGTTCTTATTCTAATATATATCACTAACACATAGAATACTATCTGTAATAATATATGTAATTCATTTATTATTAATATAATAACATATCACTATATTTTTTTTTACAGTAACGGTTATGGAGTAATTATTCATCTTGGCCTGAATGCCAGAAATCTGGTTACATTGAGGGTGTCTATATCCTATTGCACCTCACCGCTAAGATTGAGAATGCGGCTAAATCTTGAGGACTTCCTCCTTGATGAGATAACTATAAATTCAATTTCAGAGATTTTTCCCAATTTGAAGATGCATACAAGTTGATTTAAGAGAAAGCAGTAAAACATGAAAACGATCAGCTTATGGGATGGGTTCCCATGTTTCTTCTTCGTCTTTCAGCTTGACCCCAGCAGAGAGGTGGGCAGCTTTGTTGGATTAAATGTCCGCCTCTTTATTATGAATTCTCAGCACATGATAGTAATTCAGCTTCTGAAAAGAGTTTTCCAAGCCCTTGATTCTGGCTATCAGTCTTGCGAGTTTAAGGTCCAAAGCTAGAGAGTTTGAGACCATAGCATTTATGATGATCTGGGAATCTCCAATAACATTAAATTCACTTATATTTAAGTCTTTGAGAAGCTTTAGACCTTGGAAGAGAGCCAAATCCTTCGCTTGAATGCTGGATGAATGGCCAATTCCCCAAGCATAGGAATGAATTTTTTCCCCAACTGGGCTTACAACAACGCCTCCTGCACCAACTTTGCCCGGATTGCCCTTTGATGCCCCATCAAAGAAGAAGGAGTGCCTTGAATGAGATGTAAGCCAGTCTTGAAAGTTAGTTTTGGATTTTCTTATTTTCCAGTCTTTGAGAGGAGGAGTGTTCCTAACTGCTGTTTGGAATTGCAAATCAAGGAATGAACCCCAAGCAATTTCCTGTTGGCTGAGATTAGAATCGTCTTTTAGATCAATCAAGCACTCTTTCATTTGGCATTTAATCTTGATTTCTAATACCTTATGGTTTTGTTCAGTATTTCTGAAAATTCTTCTATTTCTTTCAAGCCAGATCTGCCAGGAAATTACCTTTGGGAGGACAGACCATGCAGTTTTGATAATCTGGTTTTTAGGAGGAGGACCAAGATACCTGTACGCCCAATTAGAAAATAGACCAGCAGTGGAGCAAGGAAGCGAAATGCTGGGATCCAGATTTTGGATGAAGGAGAACCAAATCTTCTTAGAGAAGCTGCAATCAAGCATTAAGTGGACAACACTCTCTGCATTTTCTTTACACAACGAACATCTAGAAGGGCCGTGGAATCCTTTCCTCTGCAGAATGTCAAATGTGAGAATTTTACCATGGCATAGAAGCCAATCAAAGAAATTGATTTTGGGCCACGAAGGAAATCGCCAGATACCATTCCAAGGTGCTGGGTCAGGGGGGATGTATGGTCTCTCGCTCAGCTTAGCATATCCCATGGAGACAGCGTAGCCTCTGGCATACTGTCCCCAACCTCTCGAGTCTCTTTTCCTTATGTGCGAGGGCGCCAATCCATGAAGGAGGTTAAGAAACGTGGTCCATTCGTTAAGCAAGTGAGCCGGAACAACAAGACATTTCCAACCTGCCCAAACAGAGTCATTCCATAGCGAAATATCCCACAACGTTCGCAACCCCTCTCCATCCATCCAGCAACGCAGCGCTCTAATGGAGGATCTGTCTTCAATAGGATCCATTTTCATGATTCTGTCAGTCCAGATGTTAATCTTTTTGCCGTTTCCTGGAATCCAGAAGGAGTGCGCATTGACTAGAGGAGCAACTTTAGCAAACAATTTTAGGAAAGATGAGTTAGGAAGATGAGTCACTTTGTCCAAGCAGCTAGAACGAGAACCTCTGAATTATTTTTTCCAGAGAGCCAATTGAGCCCAACCTGGCTTGGGCGCAATGATCTTCCAAATAATCTTTGCTGCCATAGCTATATTCTGCTAACATAGATTTTTGAAATTCAAACCACCCTCCCACAATGGCTTGGAGATGGTTTCCCAACTGATAAGGGGAAGCTTGTTTTCATTCTGTTTGCCTCACTTCCAAAAGAACCTCCAAATGTACTCCTCCATTTTTTTTAAAGATGCTTTCCAGAGCGAGAAGCACAACAAATTGATATAGAGGGAGACTGGTAAGCACAGATTTTATTAGGACAGTTTTACCAGCAATGTTGAGCCAGGAGTATCCCTAGGTTTGGATCCTGGTCTTGAATTTTTCAAGTTGAGGAAGCCAGTCTTTACTTACAGGTCTTTTATGATAAACAGGTAGACCCGAGTATTTGAAGGAGGTCCAAGAAGAGGAGGCAGCAAAGCCCAAACATCTAGAAATAGCAGAGAGCAAGCTGGGCGATGTGTTCCAACTGAAGATGTGGAAATTTTTTTTATTTAAGACACTGCCTGAGGCCTCACAAAATTCATCCAGAACTACTTTGAACTTGGTGGCTGAGGAAAGAGTGGCAACTCCCAATAACATAGTGTCATCCGCAAATAAGGCGTGATTTATGTTTTTGACCCCTTTAGCAATACACAATCCATTAATATCTTGATTTTGCATATAACATATCACTATATTACTATATATATGTAATACTATATTTTCCTAATCTTATAAGTTATATATATATATATATATATATATATATATATATAATACTACTTTATAGTAATATTGTTAAAATATTTGAAACACTATATTATTAATGAATAATAATCTATTAATTCTAATACTAAATTAATATATATACAACTGAATTTTGAATAAAACTAACTTTAAAATTAAATGTCGCAAATAAATCATTACAAATGTCGTAAAAAGATATACAAATTGTACAATTCCTTATGTTCGATCTTTAATGATTTGAATGAATGTTTAAGATGAATCTAGAAGGTTGATTGATACATGGGATTGATGAGGCCGACAAGGTCCTTTCCTCCGTGAAAGAGGACTTACAATAAACAAATAATAAATTGATGAAAATGCAACCCTATACTATTATGAAAACTAACTAAATGCAAGGATGTAAAGAGGGTTCCTGAGAGTGTTTCAACAAAAGGAAATAGTTTTCTTTTTTCAAAGATGTAATGAGTTAAAAAAAAGGGAAATTTCAAGTGTTTATAATGACATCGCTTCCTTACGAATAATCCTTATTGGTGGAGAGAAATAATGAAACTCCATTCAATGGGAAAAGAGATATATAAGTGTAAACAAAAAATAATAACATGAAATAAAGGGAAGGAATTAGTTCACTTTCGGTTCACACATCAAATCAAGGATCAAATTATTTACGTGGGGTTCCATTCAATTCACCTTCCTCCTCTTCATTCCTTTATATGGTGCACTCGGATCTAGGAGGGTGATTTACTCCATGCTACCATCTTTGATGGGTCTCAGAGGTTTTGGACTGGATTCTTTCATTACAGATCTAACACTCCACTGGTTGAGGATATGCCCAAAGTCATTCATCTTGTTGGTGGAAATGTCCTTGATGCCTCCTTTGCTCCATTTTCTAAATATATGCAACATTTTACGCTCCTCTGGCCCAAGTATATTGAGTTTCTCTTTCGTCTCCATGATTAAACTTATTTTATTTAGGATCTCCTTAAGTCTCTGATCCTCCGAGGTGGTTTCTGACATTTTCCTCTTCAAAACCACTTTATTTGCTTGGTGAAGGGTGAAATTGTCCACTTCCATTCCCTGAAGTAGCAGTTGAGATTGGGAAGGGACCTCGATTGTATGATCTTTGCTATGATTCAGTAGTCTCTAGTACATAAAAAGGATTATCATCCTTGAGGGGGGGGGGGGTTTGAGGATGTTGCAAACAAGTTGCAGATCTTGGTTTTGCTAGAGTCGACAGTGGTGTTTGAACATCTGATGGTCCTGTTTGAGTCCAAACCGGTCAATTCCTCCATCCTCCAAAATTTTGAAACCCTTCATCATCTCTCTAGTGGGATACATGTATTCATTATTTCGTAATGGTGAGCAGGAAATCACAGAAAAGGTGGAAATATTAATGGAAACATCGAAATTTAAAAGGAATATGTTCATAATCTAATGGTTGGGTGTAGATGGAATCGTCGTAAACCATGTTTATTTATTGTAGGGGTGGTTGTGAAATGTTCATGTGAACACAAAACAGGGATATGGTGCATGCATTCGCCTCTTCGTTATCTCTGATAATTTCACAAATTGGCCAATGAAATTTCCAATCCCTTCCAAGATATGAGGCTCCCTTAAATCATCCAGGAGAAATTACAACTTGAGCCATACTATAAATGATTGGAACTCTTCCTTATCAAGATTGTAGCATTCTTCCCAGTGATGCATAAAAAGGTCGCAATTGGTCATGAAATATGGATATGTGTTTCTGATCTTTCAGATATGAAAATGTCACTGTGAAGAATCCTTTTTATTTGATATGGAGTTTGATGTAGCCCTGGGTTACCCAATTTTTCTAGATGCACTGAAGGATGTCTAGCTCATGGGGCCAAATGCCCAAGAATTGCACATCATGGTGTGGTCCTTCATGTAGTGCCTCTATTTATCTAGTCGGCTGTTGGGGATCTCCAACTTAGTGTTCGTTTATGTTTTCAGGAGGCACTGGTTTTCTCCACGGGACTACCATTATGCACCCATGATAAGGGACTTCATTGGTGTCTAGGTTGATGTAGACACTCTAAGCAGTAGTGTTTTATTTCCTTGTACAAACGACATTCTAGGTTGATGTAGACGCCTTTGAAGGAGGGAGGCGGCACTTGCCCGAGTGAGAGGCCGCACATGGGGGGGGAGAGCACTTTTCTACAATAGAGGAGGGATTTTTGTAGTTTCTAGTCGAAGCACGAAGGATAATCTGGCTGGCCAACGCCAGCCAGGGTAGATGATGCAAGTGTCGGCTCCATTTCTCCTGTGGGTTCAAAGTTATTGATTTTTTTCCCGTGGGATTTTAGTATTAATCACTTGGGTTTATATTATTAATAATCCTTTGAGTTGATTAACCCCTTGGTCTGATAATAGTAAGAATCTCTTAGGTTTATTAATCCCTTGGGTTTATAATATTAATCTCATGCATTTATTAATATCTTCAATTTTTTATTATTAATAATCCCTTGGGTTCATTAATACCTTCTGTTTATAATATTAATCCCTTGAGTGTGTTAATCCATTCATTTATAATATTAATCCCTTTAGTTTATAATGTTAATAATTTCCTAAGTTTATTAACTCCTTGGGTTTATAATTTTGGTAAACCCTTTGGTTTATAATATTAATCTGTCACATTTATTATTATTAATAATCTCTTTTGTTTAATAATATTAATAATCCATTGGGTTCATAATATTAATCTCATGTTTTTATTAATCATTCGGGATAAATATTATGATTCCAAGGGATATATTTGGTTGAGTATGTTAGGGTTTACAAAATTTATACATTAACATATGTTAACTATTGCTTACTATTATTGACATGGCCAACTATAGTCAACTTGGGAATCATAGCCAACAATAATAAAAATGACTACCATGTTGAACCACACTTAGCTTGTTAATCATGGTCTATGTAAAAGCGACCTATAGTGAACCATATTAGATTGCCATGGTTAACCATGGAAACATATAGTGGTTGACAATGGTTAACAATATTAATCTTGGGATTTATAACATTAGTCCTAGGGTTTAATATAGCAAAATTAGGGTTAATAATCATGGGTTTAATAACAAAAATATTAGGGTTTATTATATTGGGTTTTATAATGTTCTAGTTTTGTATTAGGATTTAATATTGTGACATTGTAATGGTACAAAAATATATCGAACATTGCATTGTGACAAACATTGTATCAATGTGACAATTAATCTAACAGTTGTTGTCACAATGTTACATAAATTGCAATTTATTCATTGTCGCATCGTGATGTTGAAAATTGGAGTTTAATATGATGGTTTATAATATTCTTATTTTTAATATTGGGTTTCTAATATTAGGGTTTAATACTTGGTTTATAATTTATAATAGCAAGGTTTAATATCAGAGTTTATTGTATTGAGTTTTATAATGCTAAGGTTTTATATTACGATTTTAAATTGTGACATTGGAATGCCACCAAAATATCTCGAACATCAAATTGAAATGAGTGTTTCAATATGAAAATTATTTTGAGAATCATTTTTTCAATGTTACATTACATTGCAATTTATTCAACATCACATTTTTATATTAATCCCTTGAGTTTATAATATTTTTAATCCCTTGAGTTTATAATATTAATAAATATTAAGGTTTATTAATACCTTGGGTTTACAATATTAAATCATTGAGTTTGTTAATACCTTAGGTTTATTTTTCCCTTTAATTTATAATAATAATCCCTTGGGTTTATAATGTTAATAATTGATATTGTTTAGTAATACTAATAATCCCTTTGTTTTAATAATATTAATAATTCATTGGGTTTATAATATTAATTAGATTAGTTTATTAATCTCCTAGTTTTATAATATCAACAATTCATTGCGTTATG